>JANLJB010002988.1:0-16374 GCA_026212285.1 Bursera cuneata
AATAAAAATGTTCACATTAATAGCACTTAAAGTGTAAAAATAATGATTTAAACTCTTAATAAACATACACTTTTAAGTGTTAATCAGATGATCAAACCATTTAAAGCTATAAGTGGTAGTCGTGGAAAATATGCTTTAAAAGAAGAAGATGACCTAAAAGCTAGGTTAGCTATCATCACTGAGAGATTGGATGTATTCGATGTTAGGAAAATGCATAGAGTTCAAACCTTACCCCAAACTAAATGCAACATATGTGAGGATCATAGGCATTCAACTAATGATTGTCCTGCAATCCCCACTTTTAGGGAGGTTCTTCAAGATCAAACACGTCCTGTCAATTTGATTTTAAAACCTAATAACGCACCTTACCACTTATAATGTCGAATGGAGAAGTCATCCAAATTTTTCTTGAAAAACTTATCAACAAATTCCTCCTCCTCCTCCACATTCATCTGTTCCCTACCAAGCTCACTCAAATGTTGATCAACCATTTTACCCAAATCAAGGTATCCAATCCCCCAAAAAGCCTTTTGAAGATTCTATGCAACAAATGGCCAATACCTTGCAACAATTCATGCAAAACCAATCCACTATCAACAACCAAACATCCAAAGCCATAGATGATATAAGGGAAACTTTGACAAAGATCACCACCACTCTTAGCACTTTAGAAAAAGGGAAATTTCCAGCCTAACCATTGCCCAACCCATAAGGGCAACTTTCTGAAACCCAACTACTCCTTGAAGATCCAAATCTTAAGCAAGTCAAGACAATCACTACCTTTAGAAGTGGTAAGGAAATTGATAAAATAATCCGTAAAACAAAGGATGATGGTAAAGCCCCTAAAACACTTGGCAAAAATTCTTGAGATTCTTCCCCTACACTTGATAATGATGTTAAAGTCCTATACCCACTCCTTTCCCACAAAGACTTGTGCCTCTTCAAAAAGATAAGCATCAAGTTGAAACACTTGAGTTTTTCAAACAAGTGAAGGCAAACATACCTTTACTTGATGTAATTCAACAAATACCTGTTTATGCTAAATTTTTGAAAGAGCTTTGCACGATTAAGAGAAAATTAAATTTCAAAAAGAAAGCCTTCACAACTAAGCAAGTAAGTGCTATCATACAAAGCCAAAATCCACCAAAATACAAGGATCCTAGATTCCCCACTATAGCTTACATAATAGGCACTTCAAGAATAGGACAAGCTTTGTTAGATTTGGGTTCAAGTGTCAATCTACTTCCCTTCAACATATATGAAGAACTGGGCCTTAGTGAACTTAAACATACTCCAATATTTTTGCAATTAGCGAATAGGTTAATTAAAAAGCCTAACGGGGTTGTAGAGGATTTTTTGGTTCAAGTTGACAATTTTTGTTATCCTATGATTTTTTTTTTTGGATGTCCAACCTCATGCTGAAAGTTCTTTTCAAGCACTCATGACCCTTGGTAGGCCATTTTTTGTAACTTCAAATACTTTGATCAATTGTAGAACTGGAGTTTTAAAGTTAACCTTTGGAAACATGAAGTCAGAACTCAACATCCTTCATACTACAAAGCTACCATGTGATTTGAATGAATTGCATGAAGTGAATTTGCTTGAAATCGTGGAAAAAACTCTTTTGTTGGTACCTGTGATAAAATGAGAAAATTAAAAGTGAAGGCTCTATTTGACCAACAATTGCCACCTTCAAGTGAAATGTCTCCCACGTTGGAACTTAAGCTTCTTCTAAAAGAGATTAAGTATGCATTCTCATTCCTATTTGCTCTAGGTGGACTTGACCCTGCATAGTGAAAAATGATTTCAATAAAAGTCATAAAAAAAACATTTTTGCTTTTACTTGCTTTGTCTAGTTTTTCTTTCTTTCACTCCTTGATTTGGCTATCCATGAGGAAATATCTTTTTCCCCTCTCTTTTGTTTTACATTGAGGATAATGCATAAGTTAAGTTTGGGGGAAGTTTTTTTGCTTAACTTGCTTGTTGTTAAAAAATTGAATTCTCTAAAGCTCAATGGATTAGAAAGTATGGAAGATTTGTTATTTTAAGTTTCTCTTGTCAAAATTTTTATGCTTTAGATTGGACAAGTTAAAGCTTTGAGTTACATTATCTCATATGGTTATAGCACAATTTTGGTACGATAGATGTATTACATTTCTTCTCATTGATCATTCTTAGTAAGCATGTCTTAAATTTGTTAATGTGTTGAAACAAAATAAACACATGTAGGAGTCTTTTGTTAACTTCTTGGATTTTGATTAGTGACTATTAATGCTTCAACCAAAGATGCTCTAATGAATCATATCTCAAACACAAAATAAACAAAAAAAAAAAAGAAGAAGAAGAAGAAAAGGAGCAAAAAGAGATCATTGCATAATGAAAAAGGCTAACTACTACTGGGTTTGCTTGAGGCGTGTACAAGGCAATAAGGTAATAAGGCAATTTTAAAGTGTAGTAAAGTGTAAACCGCCAAATTAATGATTTTGAATTAGAAGTATGGTTAAGAACATTGATTTTTCTTTAAAGTTGAAGCAATTAGTTGTCTTTTGAGAGATCTTTGAGTTAATATTTGAATCCTAAACACTAGTGATTTAATATGTTTTGAGAGATGTTAATGAGCTATTATGCTTAAATATGATCTAGCCTAAATTAATTTCAATGCTTGAAGCTTAGACCAGATCTAATATATACAATACACTTTTGATTTGAGTAAACTATGATTTAGTTTATCTATTATCTCTTTTTATCGCTTTTGTTTGCTAAAGACGAGCAAAAAGCTAGTTAGGGAGTGTTATTAGTTGTGAAAATAGCTTATGATTAATGTTAATTGTATTAATTAAAGGCTTTTAATTTTTTTAATTTGGAAATAATTAGTCAATTTTATATTGAATATTTGATTGAGACTAATTGTTTATTTTCTTTAATTTACAACCTTTTAAAAGAAAGCAAATGTTGGATTAAATATTAGTCAAGCAACCGACAACTTATGCATTTAGAAAATTTAATTCAAAGACTAAGGGTTAAATCATTTGGATGATGTCATAATCTTTTAGAAGGGTGAGGTATCCCAATATTTAGACCAATCAAAAGCAGAGGAGTGTCTCAACCAATAGGAAGCAAATAGTGAGGTCTCTCCAACACTTGGACCAATAGGAGCTAACCAAGGAGCCTATGAATTAAGAGCTCTTCCATTATTTTATAGAGCTTTTTTACTCCATTTTTAGTTTAATGCTTTTTAGTTTATTTTCTTAGTTTAGATTTAAATTCTTGCAACTGTCATTTAATTCCTTTTAATTCAACCACTTTTCTTTCAATTCAAGCATTTATTTTCCTTTAAACTTTTGTAATTTCCTCTTTAATTCAAATTCTCTTTATTGAATTCTTTTACTCTTCAAGTCATTTCAATACCCATGAATCTTCAAGGCTAATTCTATAGCCTAGATTTGAGTAAAAGCTTGAATGGAGAATAATTTTCTTAACAATGTATGGGTTTCTGTTTCATTCCTTCGTCCATTGATTTTCACCAAAGATTTTAAGTTAAAAACTCTTCTAGTACGGTTCATTAGCTTGCTCTATAAATACTTCGTTTAATCAAAGAGATTATAGAATATCTTGATTTAGAGATAATGAGGATGAATTATTCAAGTGTTTTGCTTTAAGTAGCACTACAATTTTCGTTTTTCATTAACACATTGAAAGTAATCAAGATCTGTGAAAATTGGATCTCAAAGTTTGGGTTTAATTTCTGCATTTTTAATTCTTGCAATTTAATTTCTGTACTTTAATTTTTTGTTATTTAATTTTTTGATATTTAATTTATGCACTTTAATTTTCTGTTATTTAATTTCTATATTTTAATTTTCTGTTATTTAATTTATCCACTTTAATTTTCTGTTATTTAATTTCTTTACTTTATTTTTCTATTATTTATTTTTTGCACTTTACTTTTCTATTATTTAATTTCTCTCATTTAGTTTCAGTTCTTTAATTTCCTTGCACTTTATTTGTTATCTTGTTCATATCTCATGCTTATGTCCATTTCTTTTCCATTCTTTAACTTGACTATATCATTTCTATCAAATCAGTCCTTAAGGAAAAATGACCTAAGGCTTGCCCTTGAATTATAATTTGACTTTCCTATACTTGAGAGTAAGACGTAAACAAGTCGAGTCACATACACAGCAAGCTTAGTAAGCTGGTTTATGGCAAATTTGAGGAAAGTACATTAGGAAGCTGTTAAGGGGGTTTTTCAGTTTCTTAGGGGAATATTGAACTTTGGGTTTATCTATAAAAAAAGTGACATTAATGATGATAAGCTGATGGGTTATGTGGATTAAGACAATCCGAAGTTCTTGATAAGAGAAGCTCGTTGATAGGATATGTATTCAGATTGTTTGGGTACACTATAAGTTAGAAGGAAAATTTTCAATCAGTTCTAGCTTTTTCAAAACTGAAGCTAAGTCCATTGCTGCAATGAAGGTTGTTAAGGAGGCAATTTGGTTACGAGGGCTTGGAGGGGAACTTGGTGTAAAACGGGATTAGGTGAAAGTGTTATGCGATAACCAAAATTCTATACACTTGACCAAGAATCAAATGCATCATGAAAGAACTAAGTATATTAACTTCAAGCTATATTTCATCAGAGATATTGTTGTTGAAGGGAGAGTATCAGTTCTTAAAATTCACACTAACAAATGTAATGGCAGAATCAAGGTAGTTTGATTCAGGGTGGAGCTAGAATTCACGAATGAAGATGGTTAAACTCAAGCTTGATTTAAGTTGGAGAATTTGTGGAAGTAAGTCAACTTGATATGGTTACTATGCAAGACAAAACATGGACGTCGCGGCACCCAATCACTAGTTCGTGCAGTAGGCTGTCTTGAGACTTACCGTCACAACACCAAGATTGTCGAAGTTGCGACTCTGGAATTCTAGAGACTTAGTTTTGCAGCACCAAGGTTTCAAGGCTGCGATGTTGGTAGGATTTATCTCTAGAATTGAAGTCAAAGCCTCAGTGCCACAACACTGAAAAGGAGATGCAATGCCACTCGATGAACAACTGTCAAAATAGAATTGGTTATTTCGATTTGTGTGCCCTAATTCTTCTAATATATAAAGCAAATTTTCTTGGAATATTATATTCGGAATAGTAGCTGAAAACATAGCATATTAGGTGTGAGAAGAGAGCTAGAGAAAGAGGAGAGTTTGAGTGTGTTTACAACTATGCAAGATGAGAGATTTGAGATTTACATATCAAGAGATATAATTAATTTTTTTGGAGAGCATTGTTACACTTTTAAGAAATGTTTTGGTGATAGTAATTAAATAATTTCGAATTATATATGAAATTATATTTTATTATTTACCATTTTAAACTCCTTTTAACATATATCTTTAAAGAACACATTAAGATAGCTCTTGACAATGTAATAAAAGAAAATATCACCTAAGGATACCATCCTTTTAGGATATTACTGTTGTTTTAATAGTAAACTTTTTTTACTTTTTACTGGGGGTAAATATATAGATACCTCAATGGTATAGCCTAAGTAACAAACTCACTCCTGTTATTCATAAAGTAACATTAACACCCCCATAGTTGGTAAACATGGGGGTCTTGAATTGAAAAAATGGGAGTTTGTATGTTACTTAAAATATTAAAATGGGAATCTTTATGTTACATTATAAATAACAGGGGTGAATTTATTATTTAGGTTATATCATGGGGGTGTTTATGTATTTATCACCTTTTTGCTGAGTATATAGAGGACATTAGAATTGGAAGATCACAATGTCACATCTATCGTCCCAGCTGGCTTTCACCACGTTTAGAGTGAAATGAATTGAGAGTTGTTTCTGATTGGGAAAATGCGCTGAGGGTCAGAGAACTAACAATTTGAATTTTAAATACCCCCTAATTTTATGTATTTTCACAGTTAACCCATATTTTTTTCCTTGTATTTATTTAGTAAATTCTTAGTTTAAGAATTATGCTTTTGCACTTTTTAATAGAAAAATGCATACTTTAATTTTAGATTAAAAAAATAATACTAAAACAGTCAAATAATTAAGTCAAAATTTAATAAAATATGTATAAAATTTCAAAAACTCTAAAAACTATGAGATTTATATGTGTTATTATATATAAATATAAATACCAGGCTATTACTTGAAGCCAATATGTTAAAGTATTTCTTTCAACCATTGACCTAATTTTTATATTCAACGAAATATATGTTAATTAATAGGCATGATAGATTACAGGACCACTCACTGGCTTGCTAATTGCTAAAAGACAGAAGGACTCTTTCTCTTTAATTTGTTTACGATCACAAATCGATCATAGTATGATCGATTTGTTTTCAATGACAACTACTAGACCAAGAACACCATTCTCTCTCACTCCTTTTTCATTTTGTTCTTATTAATGTTCATCATCCTTAGCTGTCCAATTTTTAGGAATATGCTACATCAATGAGCCCCACATATGCATACACACCCCAATTCGTGAATATGGATTTTTTTTTTTTTTTAATTGACGGGCACCAAACCGACAACCACTCACATGTATACCAAGCAAATCAATCTCTTCACGAAATTATGGAGGAAGTCATGCTTGCCGGTGTGCTTTCTTGGGTTGCTGTTGTGTTTCCTCTACTTCAGAGCACATTTTGCACAAGTTACGCATTATTACAAGGGGTATTTACTCGGGCCCCCAGACAAACTTCAAGAAACACTGAGTCTTAAATTTTTATTAAACTAATATTTACCCTTCAAAAACACGTTGGATATAGTACTTTTGACGTAAAAAAAAAGTCTTCTTTCACCTGAAAAACCAGTCATCTCGTAAAATCTATTTCACGACTGTTAAGTTTTTTAAAGAAAGATACTAGTTTAACAAAAATCTGGGGTTAATTATTTTCTTGAAATTTATCTAGGTGGTCAGAGAAATTCCCCTTATTACAAGTCACATATAGTCTCCCACATACTCATATCACGATCACATGTAGTTTTCTAATATATTTAATTACTCGTATCAAAATGGATATTTAATAATTATTTGTGTGTATATTACAAATCACGTATAGTTATTATATCCTTAGACTTAAATGTATCTATATTTCTATATTAATTGCTCAATCCAGAGCTCAACGAACCATCCAAATTAATAACCTGAGTAGTGAGTAGTGGTTGCTAAGGTTTGTAAAACTTCAAGTTTCTTGGATGTCTTAGTGTGGGCTGTACTCATAATGCTAAATTGATCCGCAAAAAAAGTGCTAAGAAAGTATTATTCAAGATCTGTTATAGGAAGATTCACGATCACGATGTTATCAAGAACACATAGCACAAAAACATATATGGATTAGATAGATTAACATTAAAGCTTATATAGATTAGATGGATTAGATTGAATAGAGAGAACTGATTTATATAAGAAGTCTAATTTGTGGTAGTGGTTACTAATATTTTACTACTTTTTTATAGGTAATAAAATAGGTTTAAATTAATTACAATTTTTTTTTAATTATGATTACTTTTCCACATCCCAATGCCAATAAGGGCTACCCATTCTTACCTATAAAAAAGTATCCCACAAACATAGATGGAGGGGGAATTAACAAGTGAATAGAATTGTTAGCTCGACCAAACTCTGATATCATAGTAAAAGAAATGAATACCATTAATTATATCCCAAGCCTAACTCAATTCAAGGAAACTGGTTATCAAAGCAAATGTTGCTTAGACATATGAAAGGGTCAAAACTCATATTTTTAACCAATATGGGATAATACTCAACAGAGATAAACGTGCTTTCCAATTAGATATAAAAACCCAACACTTAGAAAATTACTATCAATATTCATGAAGGACTTTTTGAAAGGCTTGGGAGAATTTATTACAAATCCTAAAGGATCTATAGTAGCATCTTGCACGGGTACCTCTTATGTCAGTTTAGCTAGAGATCCTTAAAATTAAACATAAATTTTATCAGAAAAAAATTGATTGTGATGGGAGTGTTTCAACGAATAGACTGAACATGAATAGGCAAGGGCGTAACTAGATGGCCAGTGGTTGGGCTGGCCTACAACCCAACCCAAAATTTAGAAAAAAAAAAATAGTTTATTTGTATTATTTATTACAAAATTTTCTATTATCATATAAATGTACTTCCTAGCTCGGTCCAAAAAATTAACGAAAAGTTGTAGTTTAAAAGTGTAATGTAGATTTCTTTTATATGTTGTCTAAATATATTTATTTTAATAAAGATATTAAAGTATGTTTCTTAATAAATAAATAATTTAATTAACAACGTGACATTTCATATATAAGAAAAGTTGCCATATATACCATATTTCTGCCATTAAAAATTATTATAAAAATCTTTTAATATGCTAAAATAAAATAGATCTTTCAGTCCATCTCAAAATAAATTTTTGGTTACACCGCTGAAATAGGTGTTATAATTGAAATGGTTGGAATGGGTCAATGAAAAAAATTCATTTTTGAAGGGTTTTGTGAATAACCCACTCTCCAAAAATTTATAAGTAAAGATCCTTTTTATTAGTAAATTACTTGAATGTCCTTCTTTCTTTCTTAAGAACAACCACCTTGGTTTTTATTTTTTTCTTTCTTCTACTCAACTTGAATGCCTTATTTTTACACTTTTTACATTGAAAACATGGAATGAGATTAGAAATGAGTAGTTATCAGAGCTTGTTGCATTTTATTAGGTGTTTACAAACAATAATCTACGTTTTTAAAGGTTGGAAACGTGCACTCTACAGGCATCGAGCACTATGTCAAGTGTCAGATGTTGAGCGCAACATCAGACGCATCGTATTTGATGTTCGTCCCTTCAACCTTCGTATAGAACAACAGAAAACTTCTATTTTTTATTGGAAAAACCATTAATAAATATATTTTCAATTATTCAGAGAACTCCAATTAAGTTATATTCATTAATTATTCAACTTCTCTTAAAACCATGACTTTCTCTCTATATAAATTTTTCTCTTCTCTCAATCATACTCAAATGAAATTTGCTTGTTTGGAGTGTTATTTGTAATATTAAGTCAATACCAAGTGAAGTTATTGTTATTTGAAAAGGTTTCATAAATTCAAAGAAGACTTTTATTTATTTATTTATTTAGATTTGATTTTTGGAAGTAAAAATCAAGAATGTAATTTTGGTTTATTGTCAGGGGCATTCAAATAATTTTATAAATAAATGATCATAACATCTAAATTTTTAAAAATAACTTTATCCATAAAGACCCCGTTAATTTGGGTCAAAAACTATATTTTCACATAAATATAAGTAAATGAATAGTACCAGATATAATTCTTTTCGAAAACGACCACTGATATGTATACATCATAAAACTTAACATATCGCATCAAATTACTTCTCTCTAGATTGGAATCTTTAAAAGTAGTTTATAAGTTTGTCTTTGTTTTGAATCCAACAAAATAATAATACTATTTACTAGTTTTTGTGTGGTTCTATAGAAAGTTATATTAATCAATTAATCTCTCTGAAATTTATATAAAGCTCACAACTTGACTTGCATGTTTGGCAATATTTGATAAAGATGATCCAAGAAACCTTGTCATTCTCTTTGGATAGAAAGTGGAGTGAGCTTAACAGGGATGGATCGATCAATGGGACATAGACAGACAAGGCTATTAGATTACTTAGAGCTTTAAGGGGACCAGCAAGAGAAATTGATTCTATTTCTATATTGGAGACAATTTTTTAGGCATGGTGAGTCGAAATGAATGTTCAACATAATAAATTTTATTAAAGGTATTCCATTTTATTCGATGAGTTGCGTGTCGTGTAAACATTGACCAAGCTAAGCTGGTATTAGTATTGGGCAGAAAATGCTAATTGGTTTTTAGATATAAACAATTTGTAAAAACCTCCATACTTACTGAGTTGATCGAAAAGGAAAAGTGATCTCTTGTTGCGATGTGAGTGGAGTTCCATCTTTTCACTCATTACAAATCTTTAAGCGCTAGGACGTAGTAGAGGAAACTTCATTATCAAGTTTAAAGTTGAAACTGAGATCAAGGTCTGCAGCAAGCCCAGAGATAAAGACATTACATTCTGACAGTGGTGATAATGAAATGAAAACTAAATAGGTGTACAAATCTTGGCAAAAATTTTACATAGGAGTCACTACATTCAACTCGTCTGTCATAATAATAGCTAAAAAGAACAACATTCACTATGACCAACAAATAAAATAGAAACTAAACAGCACAAGCCTTCATCCTAAAGCTAAAGGATCTTAAATGACACAAAGTCAGGGCTGAGAAAATTCATGTACCGCAACGCCTAGCCATCGTAATCCCCCTGAGCGAACTTGGTTTCCGGATAAAACACGGCCACAACTTGATTCCCACCAAATTTCCTTCCATTCATCCCAGACCGGGCCTTTGAAGAACCTTCAACATCTCCATATTCCAAGAACACCTGGAGAGAAGAAAGAGAATTGTAATCCACGACCATCAACTTAAACAATCATAATAGCAAGTTCTGGGAACAAGGAAAAGAGACATCATTAACAACAGAAAATCATGCCCGCCCAATGAAACAGAAAAAAATTTGGAGCCAAATGAGACCCATCATCACCCAAGAGAAATTTGAAGCATCAACACAGTTCATGTAGAAGTGTTGCAACGTGAGTGTGGGAGAGACACCAATGACGTTTGACACATAACATAATATAGGACTTCTAACAGTAAATACAAGAAAACTGGGATGTGAACAAAAAGCAGCCACTAAACATCACAGACTGACCTTTCCAACTCCTGACGAATGTTCACCATTTGGTTTTGGGCGTGGGATGACAACATTCACCAATGTACCTGCATGTCATGTGTGAAAATTTTGGAATAGACAAAAGCTTTAAAATTTGTTAGAGAAACAATCACAGGTAAATATAAATATAGACAAATTGAGGGTTATGGAGTCTTCTGTCTGTGTATATTAGGCCTGATTCTTTATAGCAGAATGTGGGACTACAAATGGCTGTAAAACAGACATATACACAAAACAAAGAAAATAAAGACAATTAATAAATAAGCAAGAACCTTTACAGCTAAAAAAGGGCTAAGAGGGAAAATTTGCAAGATTTTTACCAAATTTTCCGCCTTCTTGTCTCATGTCTTCCAAAATATCTTCATACTCTTCATCATCTTTAAGCTCATCTGCAGTAACTACTTGAGTTAAGCATACAACCTTGGTGGGCACTGCACCAGGCTGCAACATAAGCCTCTGCAGAGGAAAATGGAAAACAAAAAATTAACATACAAATCATACTAAGTACTTGGAAAAATCAGAAAATAGAATAATTAGAAGCAATCTAAATATAATAGAAAGGATACAAATTGTTACCTGCAAAGCAATCTGCTGTTGGGCATGCAATAGTACACTCTCCTGCTCTGGTTTAGGTTGGTTAGCACCCTGATTTGCACGCCTAACAGTAAGAGTCTTATCACCCATTTTAATCCCATTTAGCGCAGCACATGCTATGTCTGTAACTGAAAGATCTTGATAAACACAAAACGCATAGCCTTTTGAGTTTCCAGTTTCTCTATCTTTAACCAGATCAAAACCACGTAGTGGCCCGAAAGATTCCAACAACTCCCTTATCTGTGCTTCTGTGAAGTAATAGGGGAGTCCACCCACAAAAATGCGATCTGGACCCTCAAGACCACCAGCAGATCCTGGCGTTAGACCAACAGCAGCCAGGTTAAGACTGGGATTGGGCTGGCTAGGACCAAGTGTTGCAGCAAGAGATGGGTTATAGTCACTGGGCCTCCTCACCTTCACAGGAGCACCCTGCAAATTGAACAAGTACCAGATAACATCGCAATGTATGTTACATTGCAGGGTCTCACCCCAATGTTCCGAGTTAATCAAAAACAAAAGAATATGCAATTAAAAACCAACCCAAAAAAAAAAACTAACCTCAAAAATAATCCCATCTAAGGCCATTGCATTGCTGGCCTCCTCAACAGATCTCATCTCCACAAAAGCAAACTTCTTTTCATGGTTTATGTATACGTTGACAACAGCATCCCCTGGGCATAACAAACACATAAAATTGAGGCAAAAATAAAAAAAAGGTTAGTGGTCCAGCGATGCGAAGTCAAAGATCAACAGACCTGGACCAGCTGTATTTCCCCCAATTGCAGCCATAACCTGGCTAAAGAAAGTTGCTACAGACTGTAGTAGAAAATGAACCGTCAGCATAAAGAAAATGGACATATAATAAGAAAATAGTTACATGCAGAACCTGTTCATTTGCAGTAGGGGGAAGTCCTCCAACATATACACGCCGAGCATGCCTAGTAGCCTAAAAAAATAACAAAATGTATAATTGTTAATAGATAAAACATTTTATGAGACTATAGAGTAGCCAGATAATGCCAACCTGCTGCGTCATTGCCTGAACTGGCATAACAGGAAGTGTACCAAACTGCTGCATGAAAACAAAATGGCACAAATTAATAAATGCAAACGAAAACATGCTGACAATATCCTTTACATAGAAGAAAGGAAACACGTACCTGACCGGTAGCCAAAGGGAACATGTTTGGGAACATTCCAGGAATGGTTGGAGTTGTCCCAGGAATTTGACCTGTGGAGTTAATGAAAGTACATATCAGAACACAATTATTAATCAACTCTTACTAATACACTTAGAATACCAAAAAGACTTAAACTGTCCACCTTACTAGTGAACATATTTTTTACTTTTTATTTTTTTATTTATTTTTATTTTTTATACCCATAAATCCTTGGACCCCTTCCCTTGTTCACCTCTAAAATTGGGAGCTACTTCTACACCTTACAAGCTAAGTAGCCAGGACAAAAATGAGAAATATATATGCCCAAAGTAGTAGATGGCACCAAGGGATTTTGAACCCTTGACCTCAATGATGAGATCAAGTGCTTTTAACCACTAACCCAGCCCAATGAACCCATTTAAATTAAGCATTTCATGACCTCTCACTATATATTTACGAAAATATTGCTTAATATTGCTTAATTTAACCTCTCAATCTATTTAGGAATAATGATGAAAGGAATACATGATATACAAGTTTCGGAGGAAATATTTGCAAGACTACCAAAAATGGCAATAGTTGCCGGTTGAAGACGAACAAGAACCATCAAACTGGTGCATTGATTCCTTCTTGTACATAAAATCTACAGAAGTCAGCTCACGCCCATTGTCAGCACGGTGGGACAAATAGCCCAACATTGCCTTCTTACAACAAAGACAAGACATAGAACAAACAAGCAAACACCAAACACAACAAAAAAAACCAAAAACTCTCTCAGTTCCAGAAGTATTTCACTAAGTAAAGAATGAAATTAATAGTTAAGCCCATCCAGAGACCATAACCTCAATAGCCTCTATGTCGCACAAAATCAAAAAACAAAATTAAGCTTACCAAAATTACACCATGTAATTTGATACGAACTTTCCACACTAGATCAACCAAAACCAAAAATATAACAGTTAAAAGAATAGAAATATTAAGTAAAAATGAGGGTGCATATACCTGTTGCAGCAGCAGCAGCAGCAGCAGCACCAACTAGCATTGCAGAAGGAGGAGGTGCCATGTCAAATCCACTTATCCTTTTGCTGCAAGTAGATATGGTTAGTACATTAAGAAGAAAATACTAGATAACTGATAGGAAAAGGCAGGTTCCACTAACTTAATGAAAAAAATGTGACCACATGTAAAGTCTATTATTTGGCATGCAACCTAGCTAAACATTACACGAATAAAAACTATATCCGACAATAAAACCAAAAGGAATTGGAAAAGAAAATAATACATATCAGAAGATCCTATCATAACAAAAGTAACAAAAAAACTGCTTAATTCAAGTTCTAGACACTATGATGCCAAAATTTAGTAGGAATTATGAAAAGGATTCAGAAATATCAACATACTAGTATATCAAGTATATCTACGTGTTTCTTCAAATGCAATGAAGATAAAACTAACGTTATCCCATGCTAATGATTTGTAGCCTACCTCTTTGATCGTGAGCGAGAACGAGACCTTGATCTGCGCTCAGATTTTCCCCCTGATTGAGATTGAGAACGTTGGTGCCTGTCCTCTCTGTCTCTGTCATAATCTCTTCTTCTGCAAACAGACAATTATTTAAAATCAATTAAGAAAATAACTATCTTATACATAACAAAACATAGGAAGATAGAAATTGACTCTGAATTCAGAATCTCAGCAATACAATTACTTATCTTCTATTACCTGTCATAATCTCGGCTTCGGTGATAATCATCTTCATCTCTATCCCTCCTTCTCTCGCTGCGTTCCCTCTGACGATCTCTGTGATGTCGATCGCGATCCTTTTCCCGGTCCTTTTCCCTATCCCTCTCCCTGTCTCTATCCCTACTCCTTTCCCCATCCCTGCTTCTCTCCTTATCACGATTCCGATCCCTATCCCGATCCTTATCACGACCTTTTTCTCTCTCCTTTTCCTTACTTCTTGAAGATTCCCTTTCAAGGTCACGAGATCCATGCTGCAAATGAATATGTATCATCAAAAATTACTCACTGGTAAGAAATGAGCGAAAGAATATGACCCACCTCCACCGTCATTTTATAATGATGTATAGAAATCACCAATATGAATTCACAAGCACATATAACTAAACACATGATAAAAGAAGCAAAGACCGAAACAAAATCAGAAACAAATATCAATTTGAACTTGAACAACCCGCATTCCACAGGTAAAAAGTTCCATCCAATACCTTCTAAAACCCTAACACTAAAGGGATATGCAATCTCCAATTAAACCGAAAAAAAAAAATTAAACGAAACTTGCTTTGGAACAAACAGAGCCGTAATTTCAAAAAATAAAAATAAAAATCAACAACCTAAATCCACACTTCATCGAAAGGGAATTCGAAAAGAAAACAAAAAAAAAAGAGACAAATAAATTAACGAATTGAGACAAAGAAAAACCTAAGCGTGTGCGGAAATACCTGAGATTTGGAGTCGCTGTGGTCATCAGTAGCGCGAGGCTGTGGAGAGGAACCAAAAGCGTAATCGTTGGTGTTGTTGTTATTATCGACATCGTCACCGTTGAGTTCGTAATCCGCCATCGTTTGGTCTAAACTTTTTTACAAAGGTATCTCAGAGTCGGAGGAGGATATCTGTTCTTCTTCGCGTAGAGAGTGCAAAAAAGATTTAAGCAGAGAAACAATTCTAGGGCTTGTGAATTGTGACGGCAATACGTAACGCAAGTCCTAATGTGGCATACTATATAAATCTCATGGGTATTATCGTAAAATCGTCCCCCTCGACTTTCCTTTTTCTTTAAAGAAAAGTCAAGTTGAAGATAGGATAGAATAATTTAAAAATAACTCAAATTATAGTTTGTATTAATTACGTGGGACAGGATTCGATTGAGACTAGACTGTACTGTACTGTACATACTACACAATCCTGCTAGAAGAAGAAGTATAATATAATAAGTTTAAATTTTATCATTTTATATTTGATTTAAATTCGTATAAATAAATAAATTTAAGTATTTTTAAAAAGTTTTCAATCATTTACAAGAATTAATAGTTTAAATTTAATAGGTAACCTGAATCAGGAGACATTAATCTATCAGAAAAGAATTCGGAACTCCTATCCGGACAAGGTAAGTTTTTTTTAAACCTTCAAAGAGGAAAGCCTTTTCCTTCTTATTTACAACCTTGCATAGCATTCAACTATATATCCATTGGCTCTCATATCAATTCTTGGCTTCGATCATCCCTCCCCCTCCGTAGACTAACTTCTGTCCCTGTACGGCTGTACTCAAATTGGGCAGCAACGCAAATAAGTAGGGTGATACAATATTATACTTTAGTCGAGAATGGCAACAATGCCTTGCGTCAATAGAAGAAGAATGAACCCATCAAACAACTGGGCAGAGCTACACTCTACTGTGTTAGACTCTATCTTCCAACATTTGTCTTTCAAGGATTTGCTTAGGGCAGAAGCGGTTTGCTCTCAGTGGTTTTCAGTTGCTAAGACTCATATCACCTTCAAGTCTCAGTTGCAACAACTGCCTTGGCTTCTGCTTCCTCCTGTAGACCTAGTGTTGGTGCATTTTAAAATTTAATTCATTTATTAAATCTCTTTTAATAGGTTATTTAAGGATTTGAAGGTTATGGAAGCTAGGAAGTGAAAAATGAAGAGGTTGAAGGTTTTAATGTAAGTTAAAGGTGGAGGATGAATGAAAGGATTTAATGTAAATTAAAGGTGGAGGATGAATGGAAGGTGAAAGTATAGAGTCATGTAACCTTCAAGTGATTATGACAT
>JANLJB010002990.1:0-11666 GCA_026212285.1 Bursera cuneata
GATTGTTAAAATTTTTTCTGATTGTTTAAATTTTTTCTGGTTTCTATTTGCAATCTCAGCATTAATGATTTCCCTTGATGTTTTTACAGGGATGGCAACTTCTATCATTGTCCATTATGGTGGCTGTTAGGAGACGTAACAAAATGGTGGTATTGATTATATTGGACGTCAAATTCAAGGGTTACGAGTATCAAAGGATATTGGGTTTGAGCAGTTTCTGGAGTTACTTTATACAGAACTAGGGGTTGATCCAAAACTTTATACTATGGCTCTGTTAATGAGATTTATATATATCAACTCAAAACCATCTCCTATAATGCGTTTACAAAGTGATAAAGATTTGGCTTTTTTCATTGAGAATTGTCGCATGGTTGAGAAATTTGTGCCGCTAATGGTTACTTTGGAGAAAAAAATTGTTACGGTTGGTCCAACCCTTCGGGCGCGGAAAAAGGTTTCATGGGACAAGAATGTTATGAGAAAACCGTCATTTCACTCTCACAGTGCAAGTAAATCAAAGAGTAGAATCAGTACCTATAACCTCTTCGTCCCATTTTGTACAGGAGGATGAGGTGGAGTCCCCAATTCCGTCTCCCCCAATGGCAGTGATGAACGATACAAGCAGTGTGCCTGATATCGATCAATTCCTTAGGGATCCCATCAATATTTTGCCACATGATGTGCCTGCTATTGACCAGGACTTATATAGAGCAGCCGTGTTTAAGAGATTCATGGCATTTGATGGTGAGTGTACAAAGGATGACTTTGTACAAGAGGATGATGTTGTGGGCAACGATCGTGTAGAGGATGACACCTTTAATACAGATGTAGATGGTTACAATAACGATGCAGCAGGGGTTGACCATGAGGATCCATATGTTACAAATCACTCTCCATCTTCTAATGTCTTTCCATCTCAATCATCTGTAAACATAATTGGGATGAAAAGTTCTGCCGTGGAGATTGGTCCGGAAACATTTCGATGATTGCCACCTATTGTCGAGCCAAACCCATCTGATACTCATGTCGATGCAACTTCCTATGTCAATGATGGATTGCACAAACAAGTTGGTAAGGTGTTTACCAACAAGTCGAAACTCCATGCAAAGTTGACGTTATGGGATTCAAATAATCTTTACGGATCCACTTAGTGCTCTCCATAGCAAAGTATGTGTAATCAATCAATCCAACAATCAAGCTTAAAATCTCTAACCCAAACAAACTTTTCCAAATAAGCAATATGAATCATCAAAAACACGAAGAAAAAAAAATGCTAAAATGATAAATAACTTATAAAGCAATAAAAACAATCCTGAAAATCCACAACTAGCAATTCTCAGTATAATCAACCTAAGCAAATATCCACAACTAAAATACAAAAAGCAATCAACAAACAAATATTCATAAAGCGACGAAACGAAACAAAAACAAAAATCAACTAAAAGTAATTAAAAACTAAAGTTAGAATCAACAAAGTAAAGTTTAGAAATTACTAATGTTGTGAAGACGTTCACAACACTAAAACCTTCTTACTCCAACCAATATTGCTCAAAGATAAGCCATTCATCCCTGGCAATGGTGTCAAAAACTTGACTTGACTTATATCGTGTTCAATTATAGTTCCCAAGAATAAGAGCTGTCAAGTTATAATACATGGATAAGTCCCAAGGTCAATTTTGACAAGGATTAATTTTTAAGGCCATTAATTACCAAATATCGAATAAAGTCACTTTAAATAGTCTTAATTATGTCAAGCTAATTTGGTTAACTATGTTCAAAGGAATCAATTAGCCTATTCACAAGTGGTTAAGATGAATATGTGAAAACATAGAAGTGATAAATGGTGGGAACTAAACTTAATGGAACAACTTAAAATTAAATGACCTGAAAATAATTCAACACAGTGCAATAAGGCAAGAAATGATTGAAAACAACTAATCAATTAACAAAAAGTAAAAATATGCAAGGAAATCAAACAAACTAATTAATTATCAGTTCTAAGGAGCAATTAGTCACACCTATACTACTTGATCAAATTAACAATATTAAAGAGACTAAAAAGTGAAGTTAAACTTTGAAATAAAGTAAAGCAAAGCAAATTAAATCACAAATAAGCAACAATGAAGCCAAGGGTCGTCAACCCATTTGTCATCCCTTTCTCAAATTCGGATTTCTATAACAATCAAGGTTAATAAAGCATATAAACAAAAGTAAATGATGAGCAACTGAAATAAACAAGTAAAAATCCAACACAAATAAGCAAATATGAAGCCTAGGGTTCAATTTAGTCATTACCCATAGTCATTCACCTCTCAAATTCGAGTTAATAAAAATACAACCAATTAAAACGTAAATCTAGCAACTACAAAGCAAGTGAATGACATAAAAGCAAGAAAACAAGATGAAATAAGATGGATTCGAGTTCATTCTTACTGCAAAGGATGAGAAAACAATTAGATCTAATTTCGAGACAAGAAAAGGAATAAAATTTTAAGATCTAACTAGAAAACAAGTAAAGTGAGATGGATTCAAGCAATGAAGAAGCCTTGGGCTTGGATTGATCCTCTCCATCTTCATTCTTCTCTCAAGACCCATCTAGGGTTATAGAAATGAGATGGGTTGCAATTTATAGTACGTGTGAATGAGTAGCAAATTTGTAATTTTTGAATTCAAGTAATTGCATCGGTGCTACAACGTAGATCTTTCTGCGTAGGGGTGTGAAGTCTCTGCTTAACCACTCCGCGGCGTAGATCTTCTTATGTCGAGGCGTGCTTCTGATTGAATCATATCGTGGCATAAATCTTTTCTATGTTGAGGTGTGATTCTATTGTCTTGAACTCTTCTTTCTTCCCTCATTTGCATCCAAAAATCTTCTATATTTATCCTACATCAAACAAAATATAAATGTCATCAAATTAAGCCTAAAAATATGGTATTTAAAATATGATTAAGCTTAACAATGAAATATTAGTATTAATCAATTTTAAGTATACAATTAGTATCTTAATCAACATCAACAAGCATAATTCACGCCGTTAAGCCACTAATTAGGATAATTTTAACCCTGAATCACAACTCTCTCTCGAAAGCTCATCACCATCGCATTGCAACTCTCTCTTTATCCAAAAGTAAAAAGTCTCAAATTCAAAGCCACATGAAATTAACTTATGTAAGACTTGGAGAAAAACAAAACTTATGTAAATAATGAAACCCAAAAAGCAAAACGTAAACCCATACTCATTTTCACATTCCAAAACTAGAAATTAGAGAAAAACAAAACTTGTTTTTTGCTTTATGGGTCGTTTTTCAGTTCTGGGTTGGATATTAAACTGTGATTTTTTTTTTTTTTTGGGTGTTTTTTCTTATGTGAATGTGATTGTAAAGTTTGACTCTTTTGAAGTTGTTTGGTTCAGAGAAACTGATTGGACGGAAGGAAAAAAAAAAAAAGAAAAAAGATTTGAAAAAAAATTATTGTTCCCGGAGAATTTTAAGCAAGAAATCATCAATGGTCCATGACAGCAAGCTTCAGGTCTTGAAGGTACAACATTGTACAGGTCAATGAAGAATGGGTTCTTTTTATAACAAGGCAAAACATAGATAAATTGATCTTTGCATAGAAGATTTAGAATTGATAACAGATTCTCTAACGACCATCTAAAAAAGAGAGTTTTTATATTACGTTGTGATTAAGGGGTGATTTTGTTACTTAGAGTATATCAGAAAAGTGTCTATGTATTTTTCTCTAAAATAATACCCAAAAAAAAGTTAAAATTTAAAAAAATTAGCCCAAACTTGAAGGGCCCTTTTAAAACTAATCCCCTGCCTAAAACTCTTCGTCCTGATACCCAAATTACCTAAATACCCTTCATTTATTTTTGTTCTTGTACTCTTCTTCTAAGGAACTCTCCTTGATGCTAAGGAAGCAAAACTCATTGTCTTTGTAAATTGAAAACCGACATCGAAGAAAGTAATCAAACAACCGTTAATAAAAATTTGAAGCATTGAATTGAAATTTGTTGTTCTTTATTTTCCCTTTTTTTTTTCTTTTTGGTATCAAGTGTTGGGTTGTCACTCTTATCTTTTAATTGGTGCTGTTGATATCCTGTTTCGCTAATATTGTGCTTGCTGTTGCGCTAGATTGACACGGAAAATGGATGCTAGGTTTTGGTCTTTGGTGGTAGGAGGAGGCATCAATGAAGTAGTGTTTCTATAATTTTCTTGCATTTTCTTACACCTAGCACAGATTAGTGATTAATTTCCAATAGTAATTTTTTTTTTTGGTATAAAGTGTTGTTCTTGAATGGATAATTGGTTTTTGGTAATCTTCTTCGAATAAGTGCTCAAATCTAATTTTTGGTAATATTCTTCAATTTATTTTTTTAGGCCTAGGTTATTAAGATTTTTTTTTTTAACTTAATTATACATACTATCAAAATTTGATAGCGGTTCATTTTTTTAATTTAATGGTGGAAAGAACTATTAAGTTGACATGAAAAAAAATTACATTTTAATTTCTATTTTTTATCCATAGATTGTAGTAAAAAAATGACTATTAAATAATATATATGATTAAGTGAAAAAAATTATATCTCAATAATTTGACCCTTTATTTTATTTTATTTTTTGGTATGTATTGTTTATTTAGGGGAATTTGCCAAAATGGCCACATTAGAGGGGCCTCTTTGAAAAATAACCCCCCTCCAATATTTCTCTCATTCACCCAGCTTTCAAACAGTAAAATTCCCCTTATACCCCCATTTTACTGTGACTTCATTTTTTTTAAAATTAAATTATTTGAAAACAGTAACCTCACAACTCTCTCTCTCTCTCATAGTAAGTTCACGAACGCTCGTCTCTCACCTTACAAATGCAAACAGTGACTTCATGAAATCTCGCTCTCTCACACCTCACCTCACTTAACGACGAACGGAGTAGCAAACCGAAGGAACTAGGCAGCTTCCGGTCAGAACCACGTGGGTATGTTTCCAATTTTGAGATTTGTTTTTTGAAAAAAATTGCACCTTTTCTTGTTTTGTTGTGTATATGTTGATTTGTTTACGTCGTTTTGGTGATAGAATGCACTGTAATGTGTTTTCATGGTGCAAAATACCGTTTTTCGTTGCCTTAGTTTTGTCAAAATGGCGTAATAGGATCGACAGTTTGTCAGAGAAGACGATACGAAATGACGGTCTAACCCATTGTACCGTTATTTTATGTCAATCCATGGACAGTAAAAAATGTCGATCCAGAAAATGACAGTTCCATTATCCCACATATAAGGAACCATCATTTTGGAGACGACATAATTAACTATCTATGGACCGACATAAAAATGTCAGTCCAATGGCAGATAAAGTGACGGTCCATGTAGAATAAAGGTAAAAAATGGAGTAGACATGTATGGCGGTCCAAATATTGGTAGTATGGCAGTCCAATAGGCAAAACATGTTAAATGACGGTCCATTTGTCAGAACATGTGAAATGACGGTCTAAAATGCATTATTTAGTTATAATTTTTTTTTGTTTGTCTTAGTATCAACAGTTTTTGCTAAGTCTCTAATGAACTATTTTTCTGACTTTGTATGTTTTATTTCTTTGTTGGTGCAACAGAGAGAGATGGAAGAAATATGTGTCATGGTGCATTACGGTGCTCGTTGGGAGACCGATCCAAGTGGTAAACTTGATTATATTAGTGTTAGCTTAAAGGGAATGACAATTGCGAGAGATATTCGATATACTCAGTTGGTGGAACTTTTGTATGTGAGACTAGGAATTAAACACGAAAAATATGTTTTAAAACTGAAAGCTGTATTTTCCTATGATACCTGCATATTTTCTCCACTAGTGACCTTCAAAAACGATGAAGATATTAAGTTCTTTCTTCAATATTGTAGAGATAGGGACAAACTTACTCCCTTGATGGTGGTTGTCGAGGAGAAAGAGAAGACGAGTTGTCCTTCCATGCGTTTTGGAAGTAAAAAAGTATCTTGGGGGAAAAATATAACAAACAAAAATCAGCGTTCAAGTGGTGCAAGTAATCAACCGTCTCAAACAATGTCATCAACCCCATCTTCTCTTGCAACACCATCATCTCCATTTTTTATTTTGGGTGAAGCTACATCGAGAAGTGTGAGTGAAATTGTTGGATTATTTATATCCTAGAGCATCATACAGTAAATATACTTGGTATATTATACACAAGTGATTTATGTAATAAAGGAAATTACCCTTTTTATCATTACATGTGATTAGATTACATGATTTTTGAATCTGATAAAAGTCCTTATGATGTGAATATGAATGATTTGATTGTGAGACAGAATTACTTCACGTAATATAACATCAATAAATTGTCCCTAGTTGGAGTACTGTCAAGACAGGATATCCGCAGTGCGGATAGACTAGTATTATACTTGTACTGGTTATAGAAGTATAACAGTATGATTCTCACACATCTAAGAATTGGATACTTATACAAGTGTATAGGGGAACACTATTAGCCATTTAGATACGGGAACAGATTCACTAGACTCGAACTAGTACGGAATCCCATTGGTAGATTATCTGAGTGTCTATGGGAGGTTCGATCAGGGTAGGTGTAAGTAATCATTAGACCTGAGACTTACACAGCCATCTCATTTAGGAATTGGTTCACTTTGAAACTTGTGTGAATAACTCTTTCCAGGTTAGAGAAACGCTCATCGTTAGATGCATTGAGAACTATTTAGGAGTGAGTGTAATATCAAGATGGAACATATCAATTCGAATAGTAGGAGATGATGTCACACAGGATTCAATGACGATCTCTAAAAGGGTGATTACCGTATACGAGAGTGATGAGGATGGTTCTCAGTCACGTCTCGGTAAAGAGAATCAGTCGTTATATAAGGATCTGAATTATACGTCGTTATTAGGGGAGACACAAACCAACCGTAGACCTCGTACGTGATATTTGATATAGGATTTAATTACATAGAACTACACCTGAAAAAGGTTAGTCGGTTTTTCGGAAACCCTTTCGAAGAATTGGGGGGCACAGTACTTTGCTAGAAGCCAACCATGCCTAGTAAATCATAAGGATCCTGAACTAGGTTTTCGGACATCCTGATTGTTTTGGAAACATTATTTATGGCTAACATATCCGGAAGCCTAATGAGTTGTACTCCGACAATGCTACGATGAAGGATTGATACGGGAATTACGAGAGTGCACTTTTTCATCCGGGATGAATAGTGATTTCATGAATAGTATTTTTACTATTTACATGGGATTTTGTTGGGCCTAAAATGAAATGGGCTTAAAGTCTAAATGGGTCTCTTTAGTGAATTGGATTACTAAATAGAAATGGGCCTTGACTTGTAAATTGGATTGCATCCATTTGACAAAGTTTTGAAACTTTGCATTTTCACCCAAGCATATTTGGCCCAAAGGACAAAAGTGAGAGAATTACAACTAATTGGATTTAGTTGAGTTTAACCATACTTGGACGCTAAGCTTTCTTGTGATTGATTGATTAATACTTGGTCCATATTAATCCTAAGTAACTAGGGTACTTAGCCATTGGAAGATTGAAGGACTTGATCTTGGTGGATTTTGGTGGCTGAAAAAGCTAGGCTTTGTGGCAAAAATTTGTATCTTGCAAGCTTGGAGTATTGTGAGATTTTCTATCGATTATTTTGATTAATTAAGCACTAATTGCATGAATCTTGGGTAGGAATCCAACAATAGTATCAGAGCATGCTAGATTAGTGCTTGTTAGTGAGCAAAATTAGGGATTTTGCATGATTAAAGTTAGGGTTTTTTGTGTTCTAATGCTTGATATGTGAAATTGGATGCATGTTGATGTATAATTGATAGTCAATTGGATTGAAATGCATTGATTTGATGTATAACATGCTATTGCTGAAAATGTATGTATGTGTATGTATGTGCATGCACGTGGTTTATGGTGTATTTGGATGGTGGATGACATGATGGCATGATGTACGCATGTTGAATAGGATGTCAAATGCATGTATGGATGTATGTTATTTCATGTTCAAATTTTGCAAGCATGTGTGATGGATGAATTTGGTGTATGGATGATGTGATGAACTAGTATGCATGTTGAATTGGATTAAAAGCATGCAATTGAATTACAACATGCCATAACCAAATTTAGCAAGTTTGTGATTTTGTGTAATTTTTGTTAATTATGCTTAATTACATGAATATATACTAACTATGTAAATTTAGAATTTTAAAAAATGATTAGTATATGTAATTTACACTTATTTAAGGCTAATTGTGTAATTAGTATTTTAATAATCCTAAGTAATTAGTTAATGTGTAATTAGTTGCTAATTACAATTAATTAAAACTAATGGGTCTAATTAACACTAATTGAGCAAGCTTGGCCCAAAGCTAATTGGGTTGGACCTAATAGGGCTTAAAAAAGCTTATGGATTATTTATGTGTTTTACGAGCCCATTGGGCCTTAGCCATTGAGCATTGGGTGCTTAATGGGCTTTATGACATATTTGGGTTTTAAGAATACTAATGGACCAATTTGGAATTGGAAAGCCCACCAAGTTTGTAATATGACTTTATTTTGATTTGAAGTGCAAAAAGAGTCATATTTGAAATTGTAAGCCCAAAAGCTTTTAATTTATAATGGTTTTGAAAATTAAAATTATTTTATGGACCTAGTGTATTTCTAAAGCCCAAATGTATTTTGAAACTTTTATAAATCCCAAAAAGTTTTATATTATTTATATGGGCTTGAATAGTTTTTAAATCCTTTAACGGGCTTGTATAATAATAAAGCTCAAAATAGTTAATTTTCAAGTACTAGTCACCTATGATTAAAAAGTTTAGATGGCTTGACTATTTATAATTGAAAATGGGCTCGATATTGATAAAGTTGTTAAATCAAGAATTTGAAATGAACTGGGCCATTGTAGGCCTTAACCGTTTTCGATAAATCAAACAGAATTTGATTTCATTCAGTTTTGTCTATACGAATTGGTGGATGTAGGTTTAGTGTATGTGTGTTAAGTACAAAATTCAATTGGATTGGATTTGTGTAGCTTAACAACATTTAGTGTAAGTTAAAATGGTTAATTGGATTAACTATATCTGAAAAGTTTTATATCACTTCCAAAAGTGATTTGTATGAACCTTAGATGGTCATTAACAAATATTAATTAAATTGGATTTAGTTGATAACATGCTTGTATGATGCCTTGCTCACTAGATTGTCAATTGGATTGATGTTGTGGTAATTGGGGAATGGATACTAGTTTACCCTTTTAATTGTGAATTAATAGCTGTGCGTCCTACCTATCTATTCTATCTCGTTGTAATTCTTTTCTCAGCTTACTCCCCTCGTATGTAAAATGAGGTTTTTTGATATGTGTAATGTAAACTAGGTTAGAACTTCATAGATATAATCCTTACTAAAGGATAAATTGTTCTAGGAACAATTTATAAGTATCTATTACCATTACCGATGTGATTTGTTTCACGCCTTAAAAATTATGGTAGTATGCATGTTTAAGGGTGTATGTTGATGAGACCTAACAAAGACAATAAATTAGATTTATTATTATATAGTATCAGAGATAATAAATTGGATTTATTATTCTACTTTATGAGAAAAACTCCCTCGATAAATATCAAGCGTGATTTCCTTCCATTGAGTGGTTTATTATGAGTCCAAGATCGATTGTGATTTGTTGGCCAAAGTCAAGGTCACCATTGTTCGCGGGCAGGGTAAATCATGGAAGCTTTATTACACTTCGCATGTCTGGGATAGTTGTAGTTTGTTGGCCAAAGTCAAGGTCAATTCCGTTCTAAGATGTGGACCACAAAGCTTACCCAAGTCTATGGGTCATGCTTGACTAAATCATTAGGCTTTTTATGCCAAAGCCAAGGCCTAGATGAATTTAGAGGAAATATTAGGAGTAACATTAGATGTCACGACCTAGGAGTCGACCCAATTTTCTTAGGAGTTGCATTGGATGCAATTTATTTGAGAGACTTACCACCGAGTACTTTACAAAGGGTTAGATACTTGAGAAAAATACTGGGAGATAACATTGAAATTTACAATTTCGTTTCTATGTTATTTTGCATTTATTACTTTAATTATGCTTACTAATTTGTTGTATGATTTTCTTGTAAAACCCAGTTGGACTGGTTAGATATGGCTGAAAACATATCTATTCGTTCATTCATTGAGGCCTAAATCGTCTTTAATGGCGTAAACTTTCCGGATTGGGTGTACATGAGAAGAAGGAAATATATCATTTAACTGTAACAAATACAAACAACAAAAGAGAGAGAATTAGGTACCTGAAACACGAACAAAAACCATGTAGGTCATATTTCTCAACATCATGTGACCGTTTCTTCTCAACTCTTCCTACAAACCTTTCCCTTCTTCCTTGTAGTACGGTCGCCAATTTATCAATCATCATGTCGTAGGACTCTGCACCCCATGGATAGTTGTTAAATGCATCTAAATCTTCCACCATGTCTAGGTACGTAGACGAAATTGTTCTCTTTCTATTTCTGGAGAGCAAGAACCGCTCCAACGTGTACAACAACGCTAACTTCACAGCATCCTCATCAGGAATGACAGTATTATCAAGCTCTTGCATTATCCTATCAAACTGTGGGACCTTATGTTATTCCCACCAAAGTAGGTGTCTCGTAAACTATTTGACCGTTTCCTCTTCATCATGCCGCTTCTCGTTCCAAACCGTAATCTGGATATCAATCCAAACTCAAATGCGCTGAATCGGAAACACTTACCTGTTACAATACAATAACTACATTATCAGCTTACTAACAATTCAAAAGAAATTAAATTATATATGTATACCATTAGAAAAAACTCACCGGACACTAAGAACCACATTTGTTTTCAATTCCCTTGGTTTCGACCCTTTAAGCAATAAATGGTGCACCAGTTGGGCTAGAAACACTAACTCTTGGATATCTAGTAGATATCTGAAGCACGTAATCCAAAAAAGACGTTGTTGTGATAAGGTCAACCTCTCATTCACCAATTTGATTAGTTTTAGTGTCGAGAGGTTGGTACATTGACTGCTATAATGGTCCCTGATGCCTGTCTTCATTGCGGTTGTTACTACTCCATGACGATTCATACCTAAAAACATAAAAGCAGTTGATGGCCAGGCAGAAAAAAAAAAMAAAAACAAAATTAAATTAAGGCTTTTTTTACCGTTATTTTACACACTCTAACAACTGGACCATCATATTATCGACTATTGCACCGCAAATAATGTGCCTACTGTATTTTGGACTATTATTTAACCCATTCTATTCATTTGACCATTATATTCACCATTCGTATTATCGGCCACTGACTTATGGATCGTTATTTTCACTTACTGACAATTGGACCGTCATTTGTTAAAACTGTCGATGAACCAACATATTCACCATTCATGCCAGCTGACTCATGGACCGTCATTTAGACCTACTGAAAAATGGACCGTCATTTGTTAAAACCGTTATTCTAACTGGACCGATATTATTGTCGGTGAGGGAAGTGTCGGGTGACGTTGAGATTGGACTGACAAATATTATCGGTGAGGGAAGTGTCGGGTCACGTGAGCTTGGACCAACATTTTTTGTCTGTCCATTCTCACTGTGACCCG
>JANLJB010002990.1:12228-23311 GCA_026212285.1 Bursera cuneata
AAAATTTTACTATTTAAAGACTAGGTGAATGAGAGAAACATTGAAGGGGGGTTATTTTTCAAATATCCCCTCCAATGTGACCATTTTGGCAAATTCTCCATTTATTTATTTATCTTTTTATAATATTCTTCAATTCATCTGCTAATATTTATTTTTTTAATTTCTTTTCAAGTGTTGTGATTTGGTATGAAGAATATTTTTTTAATCTTTTTTATTTTAAATCTTGTGTTTAATATACTGCTATCAGTGGCAAACAGATAAAAATGTTTCACATAGGGCAATCAAACTTAATTGACTGACAAAAAACTATAGTCAAAGTGCTTAAATGATGAATTTTGAGAAACATGAGAAATGAAAAATGTTAACAAATCCTCTTACGAATTAAAACAAAATTATCAAAACTTAAGGGTAGTGTATGATACTCACTCAAACCCTTTCATTATTTTTGACTCGAAAACCATATTTGATTAGAATTATACTCCATTATCAAGCAACTCCAACGGGATTTTCTTGTATCATGGGCAAATAGCAACTCCAACGAGATTTTTCTTGCATCAGGAGAAAATAGCATTGCTGGCGAATAAAAAGGCTTTACTTTAAAGTATCACATAAAAATTTGAACATCTCTCTACAAGGATACAACAAAATTGGTGTTTATCTACATAACACTTGTTTCAATGGAAATAACACTGAAAAAACCTAAATCAGATACAAGCAACAGAATGAGGTATGCATTCTCTCGCATTGATATATTCCCCTGTACTCACCAGCAGCAGTTACCAAAAGATTTGCTTCACATACGATGAAAATGTACTGCACAGATTCTATGACTCGTTCACTTTTGTATCTCTTCCTAGCTTAAGCATTCCCCTTTGTGCTCATTTCTCTTTTCTGGCCAAGGACTCTCCCCTGTAGTCACAACCCGCAGACACCATGAAACCTGCTCCGATCTGCAGGAAAGGGAAGTGTAAAATAACCAAGTTTCAAGGGGGTGTTATGAAGAAGAGTAATACTACCCTTCCAAATACCTATCTCAAATCTCATCCAAATGGTAGCCCTAAGTAATGTGACTTTCATTCAATGGATAATGGAATATGATGGGGTAAGTGATATGATGAAGCCATAAGTGATGCAGCCACCATTTAGGATGGAATTTAGGATATATTTTGGGAAGATTAGCATTACTCTTTGAAGAACAACCCTCACTTTTATTTTAGTGCCTAACCACCCATTAACCCATTACGGGTTAATAGGTAACCTATTAGGGTTTGGCAGGTTAAACAAGTTAAGTAATACAGGTTAACATCTTTAACTCATCAACCCATAACGCATTAACAAGTTCATGATTCAGACTCATTTAACTGTTTCATAAGGAAGGGTAATTTTGTCCAAGAACTTGATTAAATAATCAAAGAAAACATTAACTCTGCTGAAAATAAAAACACCCCTAAAATTTGGTTGTCCCCTAATTTCTCAGGTATTTAACCATGAGTTTCTCTGTGTTTATATACATAAAGAAAGAGAGAAGAGATTACTTGACAATCTCTCAGCGAAACGCGCTCTAGGAGCTGTACATTGCTACAAATCACAGAACCTTGAATTGAACAACCATCCCCTATCGTGACGTAATTCATTATAACTGAATTAACAACCTGCAAATACATGAAATGAAGCTAGAGGTTAATATGAACAAAATTCTCTCAGCTTAAATCTTTAATTTTCTTTACGACTTCACAAAGAAACAAAGGCGACATTGCAATTGAGTAAAGCAGTTATAAAAATTGGGGTTCCATAGCATGCGTTAGAATATCACTTTTCTTGACCTCCATAACTCTTGAATCATCATACCTTTACATTGGAACCAATACGACAGTGACGGCCAATTACAGATCGTTTGACACTACACTTGTCACCCATCTGCGAACCCTCACCCAGCATACAATGCGGTCCCACCTACAATCATTAAACCACTTACTGATTTGCACAGAGGAATGGCTAAGGCTTGGGAAGAGAAAGTAGTCAAAGTCTTAAACCTTCCAATATATATACCATAAAACCATAAAAATAAATGCAAATTGGTTATAGGTAGCTATAATCCAACTAGTTTTAAACCAGAACAATAGTCTTCACATAGTCATCAACTTACAGCAGTTTTTGATCCAAGCTCTGCTGAAGGAGCAATAATGTTATTCTGAGCAGAGAAGGAATAACCTGACAGATGGTTCACCTCACCTATCACCTGGCACATTCAAGAATGAACATAAGCCCACTTAACCAAGCAAAAGTGCATAATAATATAATATTGTATACACCGAACTAGAGCTTCAGCTATATAAAACTCACATCCCGATTAATGTCCATAAAAGCTTGAATGGAATTTAAGCGCATGCAATACTTGGTGTTGCTGGCAACATAAGCACAGCACTTATGAGTTCTTCGAACAGAAGCAGAACCATTAGGACCCAATGCATAGAGTTCATGGAAGCTTGGTGTAGATGCATTAGAAAGTATTCGTGACAGAGTCACGTGATTGTTCTGAGATCTACCTTTCTCATTTCCATTTTCTTCTGCTTGCAGTGCTTGTGGTGCACCATTTAACAGTATCTCTGATTTCTAATGTGCACAACAAAATTAGGAACCAGATCACAGATATTACAAAAGAAATAACAAGATGTCTCCCACAACAACCAAATATGCATGGGCCTTTCAAACTAACCAGCTGGCTCCGAACAAGATAAGGTAGTACGTCTCGTTTTAAGCTTTGAAATGTATCCTTTTGCTCCAGAACATCTTGCAGAACAGACCTGCAGGAGATAAAAAGAGATATAAGGACGGAAGTGCAAATAACAACATATATGACAGAAAACTTGGAAGAAGGCCAGCGAAAAACAAACCTCTTGAATGCGTACATATGAGCATCCATTAGATCGGCTCGGATTTCCATCTAAAAGAAAATATATGAACAATGAGAAAATTAGATTTAAAAAGCAACTAGATCTTGTCAAATTAATGGTATTTTGGCAGATATCCAATTAGAGATGTATTTTCTTTAGATACTTTACATTTCTTTCAACAAAAAATTACAATGGAATCACATAAAGAAAAATCAACAGATACTGGTTAAAAAATTGTTGACAAGAATGAATTTTTCAGAAGCATTTGAAATGAATGACAACCAATGCTTTTATTCCAGGTTCTGTGTAGAGAAGTTAGAATCATACACAACTGTAACAGCATAAAAAAATATATTAAATTTTGATATTTCAACCAAGTACTGTGAATGGCTTTTATAGTTGCAATATAACCATTCCATATGCAGACCACAACTTGAGTCCAGTAGATATATTATTTACCAGCTTCAGAGAGGTTTACCATAAGAAAGATAAGAGGACTTTCAACATTCATATAGTAGAGGACTTTTTAATAAATAAGACTAAATACAGGACGTTTAGAGCAGTTATTCATTTGACATAAAAGAAGGTTAAACTTCATTTCTTCCACTTTTATTCATTGATTAACTTCTTGTTAAGATGAGATAGGCATATTCTATATATCACACAAAACCAGGAAATTACCAAATGAGAAATCTGAAAATCTGTTAACAAGGATCAAAAAGTTATCAACTTCTTTCTTTCTCCACAATCTTTAGTTCAGGGGAGAAACCAGATCTCTTTATCACATGCTTCATGAAGCATCTTGGATCTATGTTCAATTAGTAAGTTCATGATTCAATCAAATGAATTTAATTCTGTTCTAATAGGGATCAGGTCAATTCAAGTCATATCCATTGGAGTTGATATTGAAACAATTCAATTCAAATGGCAATCCATACCTGGCCACTTGCACGGAGAATGCTTTTCTGAATTCGTGTATCCTTCTCAACTTCAGCTCCTGCTAAAAGTTACCAGATGTTATGTAAGGACCAGATTTACTAATTTGCTGTATAAAACAGAGTTTCACATTATAACCTGTTGCTATAAATGACAAAAATTGCTTTGTGAGGTCCATCCCTATAATGTTGTAGCGCCCAGGTTTCTTGGTTTTGTCTTTTCCACCAGCAGATCCCGACTCTGATGGTCCACTGACAGGAACAGAGCAAAGCATTGCAGTCACTACTGCATCATGTCTTCTATGAGCAGCCGCAACTGCACCAGGAGGAACATCGGAAACAAGATCACCACTCACAACCTGCAGGAACATTGAGCAGCAGTGGTGGTAAAAAAAAAAAAAAAAAAAAAAAAAAAACGCATAAAAAAANGTGGTGTTAAAAAAAAAAAAAAAAAAAAAAAAAAACGCATAACTCAAAGACCACTTAAGATGCTGATGCTAACCAAAATGTCTTTTGCAGTCAGGTGGTGTGCAATTGCTCGAAGTGCCCCAGCAGTTCCAACATCCTCAGGGACTGCAGCAACCTTCAAGAATATAGAAGTCAATTAGTCTATAATCTTTTACATGGGCAATCAAACAGAAAGGACAGTTATTATTCAGTTCATATGTGACTGCACAGAGTATGGAATAGAAAAGGCATTTAATGAGATGAACAAGTCCTCTAATCCTAAGGAAAAAGATACCTGTCCAATCAACAATACACCAGGTTAGATAAAAATATTAGACCAAGTAAAGGAAGCATTAAACAAATCAATTTATAAGACTGGTCTCTTATAAAGGAGTTCCAAGTCTTTCATACCATCTCGCTTCTAATAAGGTTTTAGAAAGGAACTTTGTAATGTTAAACTGCTACTTACATACATGATACATCTGGGGGGACAGAAGACCATATAATCCTCCCAACTCTTCCCAAAAAGCTTCTCTCCTTCAGGTTGTTACAGCCATAAACATGAGACAACAACCAATTAGCACCATCCTTGGCTTTTATATTGATGGAAACTATGAAATCCCCACTATAAAGGCAGCACCTGAATCACCTTGACATTTGAAACAACTAAAACACCACCAAATTTACCTGAAGGACAATCCACTCTTAGAATTAAGAACGCCATACAGTCCACATCAATTTTCTTTCAATAACTTCCTTCTTATTATCTTGAAAAATCACAAAGTCAGGCCCCACCTTCAGAATCACACCCTTTATCAATCTCCTTCTTAGTTTCTTATTAACTGATGATTTTTCAATCTTATACTCATAAATAAGTCAATGATTACCAATATAATTGTAGTTCACATAAGATGAAGTAAATGATTATGCAGTTATTTTCAAGTCAATGCAAGCCTTCATCTTATGTGATTGAAACCTTTGTTTTAAATTCTTAATTTCTTAGACAAAAAGTCAGCTCAACTCCACTATTATTTAAAGTAGATCAATCAAAGAGATTAGTGTTAGCTGTAATTAAATTTTTGCTTATTAAAATCAGATCCACAAAATGGATCATCATAATGCCCCTCTAAGACTCTACTCCTAAACCGAAACTTGATTCCATTTATTTTAAATCCTATTCCAAAATTTACAATTAATTCCCAAAATATCTATAGGTCAATCTACTGCAACTTAAAACAATACCTCATACAAATACTTGGAACTTTTGCAAGGTACAACATCAATGAGATTGAAATTCCTGACATAATAAACTTGTGATGCAAGCATTTAAAGAAGCACAGGAAATAAATGTTAGTTAATAAATGAGAAGTCAAACAGTCAAGAGTCAAACTAGTTTTTTGTAAGACAAGAGTAATGAAGTCTAGAAAGATGTAAGGGCTGTTACTTATATCCTTGGATGCTTAAAAGTCATCCAGAAAATTGTTTTAGGCTAGTACTATAGAAAGGACAGCAAGTACTCAATGCAATCAGTTCTCCAGCAGTATAAAAAATATCAGTGCTTTTGTCCAGAATTAAATATTTGCTAATCTTAGGCTTTTCACTGATTTCTCCTTAAGAATACTCGGCTCTAATTTTGTTTGAAGAAAGACAATCTGTTGTCAATTAATTTGAAAGGCTATTTTTATTTTCTGTTTCAAACAACTTGACTAGCGAAAAGAGGGAATAAGAATATTCAAGAAGCTTAACAAACTCTAAATCTTGGATGAGTCTTTGGACCAAGAAAAACCACCATCAACTTTCCAGTCTTCAGAATCCTATTCATGAAATCTTTATTTCATAATCGTACAAGAGCCATGAAGTCTTGAAATCTGTGTGTTAATTCTCTTCAAAACTTTTGCCAAGACTTGAAAACTCCACCCAGAACACCATATAGAATTAAACATCCTAATCTTACAAAACCCAACTCTTTCTTTCCTTCAATTTCTTTTTCCATTTGCAGCTTCTTGACATTACTCTTACCCTACTTCCATATTGCTCCCTGTGCCTTAATGCTACTAATGCTAGATTACTTTGTGACTGTGAGGTGTTTGAGGAGAAAAGATTAATATCAATATCCTAGAATCCAATCCCCCAATCTTAGAGGTATTAAGAACTTAAGCATAGTCATTTCAAGAATTCTGCTACTAACAATTTTACATTCGCAATTGTACCGTAACAAAACACATCCTTATACGGCAAATATCATCTTAATTATTACCCATCCTACAGAGTCAATCCTACTCAGAACCATCTGTTCCACTTGCTTTTTCCTACCAACAACAATGCTTCGCCATGACCTATGGAGAATAATGCCGGCATGCAAATAAACGCATGATACTCCCATAGATAGCTAGCAAATGTACGTGTTCATTTATGATGAAGCATAATGCAGAATGCTCTAATGTACCAACTACCAAGACTTATGTAACTTTCTTCAAAGTTCTTATGCTTCAAATAATATAGAAACAAATCTATTGAATTAGAAAATGACAGAAGAAAGAAACCAGGATAGAATGGATGAAGGTGTTTGAAAGAGATGTATAAAGCAGTTTCAAAGTCTCATCAAAATCAGAGCTTGAAAAATCTCTATCAACACTATTTAAATGCTTGTTTTTAACCGTTTCAGAGAAGCTCATTTACATACATCCACACACCAAAGAGCACCATTTAAATAAATAAAGATATAGTAGAGCTTGTCAAATATGATGACTACATTACTAAACTCTTATTAAAAAAAGAAAAAAGAAAAAAATGAAAATCTTATTAAAGAAACGTAAACAAGCTGGTAGAAGACAAGTACACAGGAATACATGTGAGTTTTTTCTACATGGATATTGTTATCCAAATTCAATTGTAAGTAATCTTATATGTATACTATGAAATTCATAATTCAAAGGGAATACTTATTAGAATATTACTTTCCAATCATTCAGTTCTAAATATTGTTATTTCAATTGCATGTATATTTTCCAGCAGATAACTTAATAGCATGAAGGATGTCATTTACCATTAGCGGTAGTTCCTACTCCTGTTCAAGTGATGTAGTACCACATCCAAGATTAGTCAAAGCTAGCAATGAAGTCAAAGAACTTCAACCCAAGTTCAGCGGACATAATTGTGAACACAGTAGAGAAACTTTCTGCTTCTGATTTTCTTTTGGGTATCCAACAGTGTACACACAAAGATGGAGATTTAAAACAATAACTTTTATTTCTCATATTCGAAAAATAGTTGATAAAGAAAAGGAGATGGTAATGACAATATGATGATAACAAAGTGTTAAGCAATTATAACAAAAAATTTAAGAGTCAACATAGACAGTATTGATGAAGTAGACAGCAGCTAAATATATCACAAAGAAATCAAGACTCAATGTTATCCAAGTAAAATCTTGAACGGGTTTCCCCTCATAATAGAACTTTGATAAGAGAGACTATGGGAATAGCAAGGACATTAAACAACATCTTGAACCATTAATAAGGTATGAATCACAGAGAGAGTTGCAACACAGGGAAAAGAAAAGACCCAAAAAAACTGACTTTGCAAATTGATTTTCTTCTCTCTATCCACTAGTAATTGAACCACCGAATCAGAGGATTTTTCTTCACACATGGGCAAGATACATAAATCGTTAATATGTTCTTCAATAATGTATTGCTTCTCATTAATAAGAAAAATGGTAAAAGTCGAACTAATCAAGGGATGGTTTTCCCAATTTTACTCAAATTCTTTCAAGATCCTTAATGACCAAACCCTCTCCAAGAAAATAACAATAAATAAACACATTTCAACTTCTTTTTAGGTGTACCCCCTTTTGACGCAGATTAGCACAAAATGGGTATAATATTTTAGCACAAATTTGAACTAGCAGAGTACCAGTTAATTGCTAAAAAATACAACATCTAGAGCAACAAAACTATATTAAGAAAAAGAAAGAGAAAAAAGAAAAAAAAAAAATTCCTAAAAGCTATAGTAACACCGAAAGAATACATATTGGCACAAAAGACATACTCTAGTTCCTTAGACTCCTGCTATTCACTATTCAAGCTAAAACGCTTTCCACCCTCACTTTAAGCAAACCATGTCATAGGAACACACACAGGTCAAGACATTATACAAGCATTATTGCTTCTCACTCAAATTAACAAGGTGAACTGCTAACTATTTCCACATAGCTTAGAATATAAAGTTTCTTTATTTTTCAAAAGGGCACCTTTCTTTAACAAATTATGACAAATGTGAGAACTCTGAACAAAATTTGAATTGAACCACATAAAAAATTGCACAAAAGTAAGGATCAGGTAGAAATTCTCAAAGACACCTCATGGATATCACAAATTTATAGTAGGTAACTGGGTTATCAGTAGGCAAGAAATCAGTCATAGTGACAACCAGCCACAAGGGAAAATAGCACTACAAATATGAATCCCAAATATAATAATTTTTTCTGCCTCAAGTAGCAAAGACCAGCTGTTAAACTTGTATTCTTGTGAACAGGACATATATCAGTATGTGACCAATACTAGTTAGTCTAATAGTTGAACCAGAATCTAGTTCAGAACAAGTTCAAGACAACACAACCGCACCTGGGTTAGTGATAAAAACTATGCAATCAAATAAGGCATTCCAACATCAACACAAAACAAAGTAATTCATGCAAACTATGAAAATGACCATAGTGGGGTTAGCAATAACAGTCCATAAAAGCCCTGAAACAAATGATTGCAATACAAATGATTTAAACTACCTCAACATGTAGACGATCAACATAAGCCCCAGAAATCCAACCACCAACACGAATAGCTGCTTCTTCTCCTTCAACAACCTAAAACAAAAGAGTACATTCACACAGAAAATATATAAAATATAAATAAATAAAAAAACCCAGATGAAAAAAATAACGTACCACAATGAGATCCTTAAGATTGCTGAGTTCCAGCAGCTCCAAAACGTAAGAGAGAACGGGTCGGTTTGCCACAGGAAGTAGCGCTTTCGGAACCTCCTGCGGTGCAACAAAGCAAATGAAATCAGTTTTTTCAAAAGCAAACTATCATATTTCGAAGAGAGTGAAAGAGAAAGCAAGGGAGACCTTGGAAACTAGAGGGACGAGCTTCTTTGAAGTGCCACCAGCCAGCACCACCACTTGGAAATCCATCTCAAACGCTTCAGGGCTTTTAATGGTTTTGTTTTCTTCTTTGTTCTTTGAATTGAATGAATTCAGTAGCTTCAGCTGTGGAAGAGATTATCAAATGTCAAGCCCTTGTTACTCAATCAAATGGGTAAGCGCTCCCTTTACTTGAAAATCAAACAGTTTTTAATCCCCGAATGATGAATCACTGGTAATTGATCATTCTTTCTAGGTATTTTATTTTTGGGTAAATATCTGTTACATTCCTAAAAGTTACATAAAATATATTTACTCCCTTTTTGTATCTAATATTTAAACTTATAGTTTTACCCTTGGATGTATGGCATTAAAAGTTGAAATTAAAGGGCAAAGAGGTCATTAACAATATTTTTGTACTTTTCTTCAAGTCTCGGAGGGGGAGGATAGTGTCATTCAGTTGGGAAATTATAGAAATATCTCAAATTAAAGGGTTGCCTGAAAGTAATAAAACAACCTAATCTTTTTAAGTCCTACCCAAAGAAGGCTGAACCGACAAAAATACCCCCATATAATATATATCCCCTTTTCTTTCTTTCTCTATCTCTACCTCCTCTCCTCATACTCCCTCACCATCTCTCTCACTCTCGACTACTCTCTCTCTCTCTCACTCTGATCACTTTTCTAGTGACTCTCTCTCTGACTCTGATCACTTCTCCAACAACACAAGTAAGAGCTCCCCTTCTCGCTAACGATTTGCTTTTGTTTTTCTTGTTGAAATTGTATTTTAAATTTGTTAGTTGAAATGTTGTGCTTTAAAATTTGATAGTTTGTAATTTGAATTGTTAGGGTGAATGTTAGGAAGACTTAGTGGTTTTGCTGAAATTGGGTTGAAGGTTGTTGTTGGAATGTGGCCGGAAAAGTAGATCGAATGGTTTGTTGAAATGGGTTCTATAGATCTAGGTTTGGGAGTCGTCCTAGATCGCATGGTCCTAGGTGTGGACTGATGATTCCTACCCATGGATGTGTTAATTAGGCATGAATTGAGTTTAAAAAATTACTTACAAACTCCTTAGCAAGTGCTTGATTCTTTGTGACCTTTGCTTTGAATTTGGTCACCAAAACCCTACACACATGCAATCAAATATATTAGTACTCCTAATCCCTTGGAATTGATTTATCTTGCTAGAGAAATGTGTAATTGAAAGCAAAAACACAAGGAGAAATGGAGAGTGAATTCGGCAAGGGCTAGTGGAGAGAGATAGATGGCTTGCATGTGATGTTATGTCATGTTATAATATTAAAACATAACATCCTACTCTTGTGTGAGTGCATCACACTTGAGTGAATGGCATATTAAAGGCTTAATTATGCCTACCAAGTAAAATGAATAAATCCAATTTATTCCAAGCCAAGTGAAAAGCCACCAATCACATGCTAACAACCAATCCAAGATATTTTACCATATTTCAATTAAGTCCAACTTCTTTGATTTTTCTCTCCTTCATACATGGGCCTATTGGGCNTTGGATGCAAATGTCATATTTTAAACCCTTTGTTAATAGACCCTATCCATGTCAAAACCCAAAACTAATTAGTAATCCAACCCACTAATTTGGCTCATGCATGCTTTAAGCCCATTTGTAAATAGTGTGTAAAAAATA
>JANLJB010002991.1:12748-25081 GCA_026212285.1 Bursera cuneata
AGAGCTAGACATAAGGGGTAAATACCCTTAGTATTTTAGGAGTAGAGATTTAGTTCAACACCGATAGAGCATGTTGCTATGTTATATTAGGTATTGGGTAGAATACCTTCATACTGAATGATAGTAAGTCTTCATGCGCTAATATGTTTGGTATCGGGTTGGTTTTTGGTAGAACACTTGTATAGTGTGTTATCTCTTGTACTCTTATATACTTATGATCTAGTGGATTTATCTCTTCGTCCGTGGTCGTAGGCAATTGAAGCTGAACCACGTTAAATATTTTGTCTCTTTGTGTTGTTTGAATTTTACTAATCTTGATGTTATTTGTTTCCGCATAATTCTCTTATAAGCGGTATCAGAGCTCGTTAATTTTTTTACAGCTAGTTCCTCATGTCAAATGTCAAACAATACCGTGTTTGTTTGTGCCTCAAATCAAACTAAGATTGGAGCATTCAAAACAACCCTTTCATCCCCACGTAAAACTAATCACATCAATATTTTAATTCTTTGATAAAAATTAGTACAATTGTTATTTGATATTCAAACGGTTCGAGCTTCCGTCATTGACAATTGACCATAGAGAAATCTGTTACACGGAACAAAGTCAAGGAATACAAACGTTATTTTAAATCAAAGGAACAATTGACCATGGAGGAATCTGTAATATTTCATACCTAAATACATTTATAAGTTATTCTATATGTATGCAATTTTCTACATGAATTGCTCATAATAGTCTTAACAATTAAAATAGAAATTCAATGGGTTTAAGTACCGTAGCCGGCAGCCAACCATAATAAAATAATCAAATTTCACATTCAAAAAATTAAGAATTTTCGTGTGACACCTTCTGCTGTTAAGAGAATTAATATTCTAAATTAAGCTGCTTTTGTTGAATGGCACTTTACCTTATATGGTACTTCGATGGTGACTTGATTTGTTCAGAAATCTTCAAATTAATTTAATGGTAGCTACTATTGACATAAAATTTTTTAGCTTTGATTAAATTTTTTCGTTGTTAGCTATATGCATGCATGTTATACGATAACTCTGCTGTGGTATGTGTTGAATGAGAATTTTAGTTGACTTGGATTTCGCAGAACAAAGTCAAGGAATCAAAGATATTGGCAAAGTTGTTGTATTCAAGCTCCCGTCATTAACATTAATTTACGATAGAGAAATCTGTTAAACAGAATAAATTCAAGGAATACAAACTTATTTTAAATCAAAGGAACAATTGACCATAGAGGAATCTATAATATTTTATACCTATATACATTTATAAGTTAATTTATACATGTATGCAAGGTCCCGGCATTGACGAAATGAACAAGTGATCATAGGGAAATTTATCTGTATCCCAGCTCCCCGCGTGCACTGACCAAGTGAGCAAGTGACTGTTCCCGGCATTGACGAAATGAACAAGTGACGGTACATTAATTAATTTTATAATTTCTAATTTTTAATATATATTATAAGTTTTCAACAATTAATTGATTTTTTAAAGGGTTACTTACAACTATAACTATGCAACTTTTATAGACTGGACTTGCATGAATTTAAAATTAGAATAAATCTAAAATATAATAATTTTTTCGTTGTTAGCTATATGCATGCATGTTATACGATAACTCTGCTGTCGTATGTGTTGAATGGGAATTTTAGTTGACATGGATTTCATCTAGTACATCACTTTCTGTTCAAATAATTAAAATGCAATTTGTAATACTTCTGCAAATATTAAGGTTACATAAACATCTATCAATCTTTTAGAGAAGGCGGAATTCTATTAGAGCAATGCTACACATTCAACTTATTCATGAAACTAACTAATTACCGTTTAATAAAACTATACCAACTCAGGTTGTATAAGGAATTGATCTAATAGGTAGTTTCTATCTCTACAATTATTCTTATATATATAACATGAGGTAACACAATTTCATTAGGTGGGATAAAAATGAAAATTAAAAACCAAAAAAATAATAATTATTATGCAACTTCTATAGGCTTGATTTGCATAAAATTAAAATTAAAATGAATCTAAAACATCATAATTTTTTTTTATAAATATCAATCGTAATTTTTCAAAACTAACTTAAATTACAAGGTAATAAATAAAAAAGGGACAATATCAAATAGTACCCTAGTGTTTTACTCTAATATCAAGTAGAAAGTATGTTTACCATTTTCATCAACTAGATTCCTGAGGTTTGCTTTTTTTAATCAACTGTTAATTTTAACCCCAAAAAATACATATTTGCCCCTACTAAAATTTATTTTCTTAATTTTAACATAAAAAAAAGAATAAATACAAAATAAACAAATTATACTCCCATAGTAAATAAATTTCTACTTTTTGGATTTTTATTTTTTTAAATTTTTTAAAATTAAGGAAAAAAAATTTCAGTAGGGGCAAATATATATTTTTAAGAGTTAAAATTAACAGTTGATTAAAAAATACAAACCTTAGGGGTTTAGTTGATGAAAATATAAAACTTACTTTCTGCTTAAAATTGAGTCAGAACACAAGGATACTATTTGATATTATCCCAAATAAAAAAATTTCACTTGTTATTAAAACAAGATAATTGATTTGAGCAACATAATAAAAATAATGAGTAAATGTTCTATGGGGTGTTAAGAGAAAAAGTAATTTAGGAAGAATAATTAATAGGGTGGAGTTGTATGAACCCCTTAAAATGCTCTCCATACCCCATTTTTAAGTGCACTTACTATTTCAAAATTAGAATAATTAATTTTTCATCTAAAAATGAAGATTATTTTAAAAATAACTTCATAAAATCACTAGAATTAATAACTTATTGTTATTTTAAAATTTCCTAGAGAAATAAAAATTTATTTACAAACTATATGATTTATCAATAAAATAATCTTTTATAAATAGCTTAGTTCATCAATTTTAATAAAAAAAAAAAATGTAAGAGTGTATTTAGACAAGGGCTATGAAGAGAGCTTATATGCATGTTCGACATTTACTATGGACAAGTGCACGGCAAACTTTTGGAGCCAATCTCTCTTAATATTTAAAAACGGGGTAAATATATAGACACCCCCAAGGTTTGGTTTAAGTAACAATCTCACCCCTGTTATTAATAAAGTAACATAGACACCCCCAGAATTGGAAAACATAGGGGTCTTAACCCATAAAAATAGGGGTCTTAATGTTACTTAAAATATCAAAATGGGGGTCTTTATGTTACTTTATGAATAACAGGGGTGAGTTTGTTACTTAGGCCAAACCTTGGGGGTGTCTATGTATTTACCCCTATTTAAAACTAATATAGACAAATCTGTATTCAAACCCCCGGCATTGACGAAATCAACAAGCTAGTGACGATAAATCTTAATTATTATACATTCCAACGGTTCAAGCTCACGGTACTGACGAAATCAACAAGTGACGATAAAGAAATCTGTTACTCAGAACAAAGTCAAGGAATCTAAAGATATTGGCGAAGATGTTGTGCCTTGACAGCATACAGTCAGTAGATAATAGTTTGCTATAGATTTTTCGATCATCTTGTAAAGTCTTGCTAATGGAGCTTGATTTCATTGCCTTATTGGGCAGTCTTTTCACAAGGTCAAACCTAAATAACTAAACTTTTTTTTTTTTATTAAAAAAAACTTCATGTCATGTTGATGCATGTGTCAGTGTGTATACTGTATATATGTGATAATTTTTGAACAATTAATTAATTTTTTAATGGGTTACTTACAACTGTAACCATGACATATTGAATCGTGAATTAAGCGTGAAATTTGACCAACCTCCTATATAAAGCCCTAAAGGTAAGGGTACATTTCTCACTATCTTCAGCCTTTCTCATTATGGATCTCCTACTTCCCTCGTCACTCCTTTTCACCTTTCTTCTTTTTCTCTTCGTGCTTCTCAAAATATTCAAATCTAATCAATATTCGAAGCTACCTCCAGGGCCACCGAAATTTCCTGTCATCGGAAATCTTCACCAGCTTCTTGGCTATCCTACCCATCAAAGACTAAGAGACTTAGCCAACAAATATGGACCCTTTATGCACCTACAACTTGGAGAAGCTTCCACCATTATTGTCTCTTCACCCGAATATGCCAAAGAAGTGATGAAAACCCATGATGTTGTCTTTGCGTCAAGGCCCCCGAATCTTGCAGCAAGTATCTTAACTTATGGTTATACAGATGTAGCCTTTTCACCATATGGTGATTATTGGAAACAACTACGAAAAATTAGCGTACTGGAGCTCTTAAGCACGAAACGAGTCCAATCATTCCGATCAACGAGAGAAGAAGAAATTTCCAAATTCATTAATCAAATTGCTTTAAAAGCAGGATCAGCGATTAACCTTACCGAAAACCTAGTCTCAACAACGTCTGCAATACTTTCAACGGCAGCTTTCGGAAAAGATTGCAAAGATCAAGAATCATTCACAGCGCTTATCAAGGAAGTTACTCAAGTTACTGCAGGTTTTACTGTTGCAGATCTGTTCCCTTCTATTGGATTGCTCCAATCGATCGGTGGAATCAAGTCTCAAGTAAAGAAGCTGCATCAAAAAATTGACAGAATGATTCAAAACATTATCAACGAACATAAGAAGCGTAAGCCAAGGTCGCATGAGTCTGACAACACTGTAGGAGATGAGGATCTGGTAGATGTTCTCTTGAAAGTTCAAGAGCAAGCTGATCTTCAATTTCCCTTGACTACCGATAGCATCAAAGCGGTAATCTTTGTAAGTATTTTTACATCTTCTACTATGTTTGATTTACATCCTCAAGAGTTGAATATTATCATTCAGACTGATGTATAAATTCCTTTTCAGGATATGTTTATTGGTGGCAGTGAGTCATCTGCTACTGTAGTAGATTGGGCAATGTCTGAGTTGATGAAAAATCCAAGATTGATGAGAAGGGCACAAACTGAGGTGAGGGAAGTGTTTAATAGAAAGGGGAAGGTTGACGAATCGGGCATTAACGAAATGAAATTTTTGAAGCTAATAATAAAAGAGTCTCTCAGATTACATCCTCCTGCTCCTTTGTTGCTTCCTAGAGAAAATAAAGAGAGATGTGAGATAAATGGATTCAACATTCCCATCAAAACCAAAGTTATTGTTAACGCATGGGCGATTGGAAGAGATCCAGAGTGTTGGAGTAAACCAGATTGCTTTGATCCTGACAGATTCCTTGCTTCTTCTGTTGACTTTAAGGGGAATGATTTTCAATACATTCCATTTGGTGCTGGAAGGAGGATCTGCCCGGGAATTTCATTTGGTCTTGCCAATGCTGATCTTTTTCTAGCTATGTTGCTCTACCATTTCGACTGGAACCTTCCAAATGGAATGAAGCATGAGGATTTGGACATGACCGAGTGCTTTGGTTTGTCGGCAAGAAGAAAAGAGGATCTGTTGCTAATTCCCACTCCATATCATCCCTCATCTGTTGCATAGGAGGCTCTCCTATTTGTTTACAGATGTTAAGAATAAGAGCCACGCAGTTTGTTGTTTCAAATGGATTCTGCCTTGGCCATGTAGTTTTGTCCTTTTTAAATCTGTATAAACCTGAATCTATCTGTATGAATCTCAACAAACTGATAGATTCAGTTTATTTACAAGAAAATTTTATTTTCAGTATGATAGATTGAATTTTAGATGCTAAAAATATATGAAACAAACATACGTTAATTTGAGGGGAAAAAAAAAAAAGGCATAGGTTTATTACTGTCAATAGTTGATTTGACAGTAATTAATAACTGCCATTACAATTAAACTGATTTTTTAATTGAATATTTTTATGACAAATTTAATATTACTGTGGTATATTTAGCTTCGCTGTAAAAATGCCGAAACAAAAATTTTTATCTGAATTTTTTAAATTTAATTTATTACCAATTCATTAAAATAAAGAATGCATTTCAATGTTTTATACATAGCACAACTTCCATTCGCTGACTATGTTTGCACATTTATAATATTGAAATAAGAAGTATGTAATAACATTTGTCATTATACAATTAACAAAATTTCAATTAATTCAAATATTTGATTCTAATAATGTGTTGGGAAAAGTATACCTATTTGGTATAATCACCAAAGTAACAATTGCGGATCAAATATTTTTTTTTCCTTTCCTTTGAGCAATTAAATGAGCTAACAAATCAAACAATTTTTAAATATCAAACACAATAAAAAAATTTCAGCCACCATTCATAAAATAATAACACCAAATTTTTACATGAAAAATCCTTAAATGAGAAAAACCACGAGTACCGTAGTCCTATATCAAATTCCCCACTAATCAATATAATGGGTATACCATGTTCATCTCCAATGCACAAATAGAGGTATATAACAACATCAATTCAACATCAAGATAAGTATATCTTGATGCTATAAATATAACCTCATCAGTAATTGATGGAAATTACACTCAAATGTGAAAATTAAGTTTATTGTTCTAACAATAAATATGCTAGACCTCACAAATAAAAAAGAAATTTAAAAAATCAAACCGTTAGATGTATAGAGGAGGATACCAGGAATCTCAACTCTAAATTTAAGCTGAATCGTAATTGATTTGGTCAGTTGATCTTAAGGTGGAAATTTGAAAGAACTTAAAACCCCAAAATTCTCTCCTCTGCCTCGCCTCTTTCTCTGCTGCCCCGTTTTTCAATTAACTGAACACTGTGCGCCACTCATATAAATATGTACTTTTCCGTAAACTTCACTTAAACCCTTATTTGCCGACTGCTATAATGGTCCCATAATTTGTTATTATGACATTTTTCACCTATTAAGAAGGATGACCCAACATAACGATATTGTGAAAAGAAGATTCAAGAAAACAAAAAGCAAAAATAATGATATTGGGCATCGAAGAGTTCTCATCACTACATTGAAGGGAGGAAATGTTGTTCTGAGCAACCAGTTCTATCGCTCAGGTGATCGGTAGAATTCATGCGACAACAATTAGGATGATACAACATGATGTGGATAAGACAACTAAGGATGATTTTTTTTTTGTATATATATATTTTTTAAATCTAAACTGCTCTAAATTAAACTGAAGTATGAATAAATCTAAATGTATAAATATGAATAATATGTTTACTTTCTTAATTTCAACATGTGAATTAAAATATATGAAACTAGTATTTTTACACATATATCTTTATCGATGTTGTTTTCACTTAGATAATTATGTTTATTGACAATTGACATATTAAAAATATTTACAATTCAATAATTTATAAAATAAACATTAAAGTAATGAAAATTTTTGAAAATTTATAATTTTAATTTTATATTTATTTTTAATATGTTACAAATAATAATTTATATGTATATTTATTTAAATATGTATTATCTTGTAAAAGTTATGGACAAATAGATTATAAATGAATTAGATAAGGGCATTTTAGAGAATTGGGGGTGATATAAACCTTCGAGGCTTCAACATTCAAATAAAAGCTAAAAAATTTAGCTTTTTCTATTAAGATGAAATTATGTGAGATTAACTCTTATGCCCAAAAAAAAAAAAAAAACACGCTAGATTGTCTGAATGACTGGAAATAAATTTAATTCAAACTTCATATTAAAAAAAAAAAAACACCTCTTAAAATTTATTTGAATAATTCTATGTCTAATATTTATCTCAAATATTACAAGTTAATTTTTTTTTAACAAAATAATTCAATTATAAAATCATGAAAATCACTTTCATCTTATCTTAAACCTTTAAAATATGTAGCTACAAAAATTAATATGTAAATATTTTAACATACAAATAAAATAACATAAGCAAAAACTGAGAAAAAATTTTATTTTCTTTGTAAGAGGAAAAATTTATTTGAAAGTTATAGTATTTAATTGTTATCTTTATGCTAATAAAATTATTATAAAAAATTAACTTTTAATCTTTTCCTCGTGGGTAAAAGAAACACAATTTTTAATTGTTAATTAGTATTATTTAGTAATTTTTAAAGCTTGTTTGACAATTTCTAGACATATTGAAGCTATTTAACTTTGCTTTCTTTTACTTATGTCAATTTAGATATCAAATATATAAGTTTGTATAAACTTTTCAATGATCGTAGTAATGTCGAGTAGAGTCGTTATAAGTTATTAGATTTTAAACTCTAATCCTTGATTGTGAGAACAAGAATTGGAAAATAAAGCAAAAATAGCGAGCAAGTCAAAACACACAAATTTATAGTGGCTTACTCTCAATGTGAGAGTTACGTCCACTTTACATTTTCACTACGAAGAAAAAGAAGAATCTCTGAGATCTCTTCCGATGTGTGAACAAAAGGGCCTAATGCATCTCTATAAACCCAAGAGTAGTACGAATCTTAATACTATGATTCTTATTAATTCGTTTTCTAATAATCCTAATAGGACCTAGTTTCCTTATGTTAAAAAAACTAGCTTTTTTTTTTTCATTATTTTTAATCTCGTTCAAATAGTACAAAGATTGAAACGAGTACATATTTGATAGTTTTATAACATATCGAATAAATATTTTTACTGAAAGTTATAAAAAATAGATCAAATTAAAGAAATAATATTTCTTCTATAAAATTATTAAGTTTTAAAATAGAGTTGATTAAAAAAATGTTTTTATTCTTTTAATATAACTAGGTTTTCTTTCTAAGAAAAGTTGTTTACAATATTTCCTATATGAATATTTAAAGTTTCATTTTTATAAGTGAAAAGTTTATTCAAATATTTTTCTTATAAAAATTTTTACTGAATCTAATTTGATTTAGATCTTTAGAATTTATATTAAAAGAAGAAGTTTAAGGGACAATTCTTATTACTTTATGGTAAAATCGACACGATTCGCCAAGTTAGTTAATAAGGTGCTAATTGATCCATTTAATTTGAGACCTAATTAATATCGAGGAATTCACATAATAATAATATTATTATTTTAATTTGACACAAGAGACATATATATAGATGAATACCATCCCCATGTAAAATACGTTATATAAAACATTTACTAAATAAAAATATTACAATTGTTATTTGATACACTCATTAATCTATATTCCAATGGTTCAAGCTCCCGGCATTGACGAAATGAACCAGTAATTAAACCATAGAGAAATCTCCTGGCATTGACGAAGTATTTAACCATAGACAAATCTGTATTCAAGCTCCTGGCATTGACGAAATAAACAGGTGTACGTATTATTTGATATTCAAATAACATGTGTATATAAGAGTTTTATTTAGTTATAATTAGAGTAGTCATATATAAGACTTTTAGATTATACTTTATAGTATAAAAGACACATTCGTCCAGTGACGGAGCTTGGAAGAATTCCAACTAATTTATAAATATATTGATTTTTTTTTCTTTGGGAGGCCATGGCCCCCCTCAGTCCTCATTAAGCTCCGTCACTGCATTCACCTACGTTAATAGGGTGCCCGTTAGGCCTTTTAATTTGAAACCTAATTAATATGAAGGTTCAGTTGATATTATTTTATTTCTTTTAATTTAACGCAGAAGACATAGACGGAATCAGTCAAGGAATACAAACGTTATTTCAAATCAAAGGAACAATTGACCATGGAGGAGTCTGTAATATTTTATACCTAAATGCATTTATAAGTTATTTTATATATGTATGCAATTTTCTACTTAAATTGCTCACAATAGTCTTAACAATTAAAATAGAAATTCAATTTGTTTAAGTACCGTAGCCGGCATCCAATCATAATAAAATAATCAAATTTCGCATTCAAATAATTAAGAATTTTCGTGTGACACTTACTGCTGTTAAGAGAATTAATATGCTAACTGATATTGTTTGATATTCAAATAACATGTATATGTAAGATTTTTATTTAGCTATAATCAGAGTAGCTAAGAAGCAAGAAAATACTTTTAAACAAAGAAGGAAACAAATAAATATTTGCAATAATATGCGCATCATTTTCTGTATTGTTAATACCAAATTTGGTGTTTCTAAGTTTTAAGCTTTAGAGTTTCAAGTTTTGCGAAATTGGTTCCATCTTAATCATGCCAAATTTCAGGATAATCAATATAAAAACCCAAATAGTTAGTTTGAAGTCTTTCAATGAAAGTTTCAAGTCAATATTTTCTACAGTGACACCAAGTTTTCATAAATTTCATGTTTAAGCTTTTAAAACATATATAAAATGGTACCACTGTTTCTCTGGTTTCACATTTAGCTTTAAAGTCAGTCATATATACTAGATTTAAAATGTCACATACCTTAATTGGTTTAAAGTATTTCGTTGAAAGTTTCAAATATTAATATCAAGTTATCAATGGTTTCAACTTGTCCTTAACATTACATAGTTATTTATATAAATCCTGAGTAAGGCAGGCATACCACACCGTCTTTATATTTATCAAACAAAATTTTAACATTGTATGTCAATCATATAAAAATTGTTTTTACTAGAGTTGAGAACGAGGATACCCTGCACATAGATTTAAGATATTGCTTTTCATTTTAAAGTGACATGAAAGGGTATGAGTAAAGCTCTTTTTTTTGGATTTTTGTTCAAAATCTTGAAGTTGATTGATTCTTAGGCAATTTGCAACTAACTAAAAAAGAAATCAATATATTTTAAAAAATGGTTTTTGTATTGGATATCAAAGTTGAGGTAGCTTTAAAAATTTGATGGTCAAAATCTAACTTTATGTTGACCAAATATAAAACATATCCATACAAAACTCAAAGAAATTCCAAGTCATATTCAAATCCTCACATTGTGAATTAAAATAATGAAATTTGACCAACCTCCTATATAAGCCCTAAGAGTGAGGGTACATTTATCACTATCTTCAAGCTTTCTCATTATGGATCCCCTCCTCCCCTCAATTTTTTTTGCCTTTCTTCTATTTCTCCTCATGCTTCGCAAAATATTCAAGTCTAATGAATATTCCAATCTACCCCCAGGGCCGTCAAAATTACCTCTCATTGGAAATCTTCACCAGCTTGCTAGGTCTCCTCCCCATCATAGACTAAGAGACTTAGCCAAGAAATATGGACCCCTTATGCACCTACAACTTGGAGAAATTTCCACCATTATTGTCTCTTCACGGGAATTTGCCCAAGAAGTACTGAAAAGCCATGATGTTGTCTTTGCGTCAAGGCCTCCAAATCTAGCAGCAAGTATCATAAGTTATGGTTATACAGATATCGGCTTTGCACCCTATGGTGACTATTGGAAACAAGTACGAAAAATTAGCGTAATGGAGCTCTTAAGCATGAAACGAGTCCAATCATTCCGATCAATGAGAGAAGAAGAAATTTGTAATCTCATTAATCAAATTGCTTCAAAAGCAGGATCAGTGATTAACCTTACCGATAAAATAATCTCATCAATGTCTGTGGTACTCTCAAGGGCTGCCTTTGGAAAAGAATGCAAACATCAAGAATCCTTCATACCGGTTGTCAAAGAAGCTGCTCAAGTTGCTGCTGGTTTTACTGTGGCAGATCTGTTTCCTTCTATTGAATTGCTCCAATCGATTAGTGGAATCAAGTCTAGAATAAGGAGGCTGCATCAAGAAAGTGACAGAATAATGGAAAAAATTATCAATGAACATAAGAAGCCTAAGCCAAGGTTGCATGAGTCTGACAATAGTGAAGGGCATGAGGATCTTGTAGATGTTCTCTTGAAAGTTCAAGAGCAAGCTGATCTTCAAATTCCCTTTACAACGGACAACATCAAAGCCGTAATTTTTGTAAGTATTTTTACTTGTGCTACTTTTATATAATTATTTTATATAATCCCAAAACTCAACCCAACTATTGATATGTTTAAATGATTTGACTTTTAATAAATGAATAATGGGATTGATATGTTTAAATGATTTGACTTTTAATAAATGAACAATGGAATGATATGGTAAATGATTTGATGTGAATCATCATAAATATTGATTTCTGTCACTGATGTAACTTTTAATAAATGGTTAATGGAATGACATAATAAGTGATTTGATGTGTATGACTATTTAAAAAGGATTTGATTTAAATTAACGGAAAAAATTATGTATTTTTTTTAGGGATAATTTCAAATAGTACCCTTGTGTTTTGGCTTAATTTCAAGTAAAAAGCAAGTTTACTACTTTCATCAACAAGACCCCTGAGGTTTGTTTTTTTTAATCAACTGATAATTTTAACCCTTAAAAGTACATATTTACCCCTGCTAAAATTTTTTTTTTAATTTTAACACAAAGAAATAATAAATAAAAAATAAACAAATTATACTCCCATAATAAAAAAATTCTACTTATTTTAATTAAAATAAGAAATTTTTTTCCTTAATTTTAAAAAATTT
>JANLJB010002996.1:0-38137 GCA_026212285.1 Bursera cuneata
GGATTCTCTTTGAAAATTCGATAATGAACTAGGAACCTCATTATCCGGTGAAGAGAGGATGGTTCACAGCTTAGAGTGGATGATAACTCGGAAAGTGTCATGGGCCTGCCACGTTTTTCGATGGCATCAGCTGTGCCTAGCTCTATGGCCCATTTCACTACTGTCATTTTCTCAAACCCGAATGCATAATTCCAGATTTCTACTTCTTCTTCTGCTTCTTCCCCTACTATCACCTGTTCTTTTGTTTCCTCCACCTCTTTGTTGACAATCTAATGATCGATCTCTCTGTAGTGAAGTTTATTTTGCAGCTGCATATTTATGGTATATATAGCTTTAAGAAGGAGACAAATTTAACTTTTTAAACTAGCACTTAGCTTTCATTGGAATTCTGATGTTTAGGATAAGTGTACACTATTTCTCCTCTATATTTTACTTTTAGATAGTTTAATAAAAAGTGGTCATATGTAGCAGAAAAGAGAGTTTGTATTATACCTTATTAATGATACATGATGAAGCATTAATTGCCTTTTAGTAAAGTTTTTAGTTTTTTTAGAAAGAATTACAAGGTTCAACCTAACTAAAAAGGTGCATTGAAAATAAATCAAACAGTAAAAATTTAGATATTATAATCCTATGATTCCAATCCGATATCTATTATTAAATATTAAAGATCAGCCGAAAATAAATGTGTTAATTGTCGAGCGTTAGAGACCAACAACCGAAAAAATACTCATCAAACTATCGTTCTGCCGAACAGAATCATAACATCTAGATTTTTATAGTATTTAATTATTTTTCAATAAATTTTTTTAATTTGGATCTTTTTTATTTTATTTTTTATATTTCCCTCTATTTTACTTCATATTATAAAGTTTTCTTAACTATAATCATGATTGGTTAGAGCCCACTGCCAGCCCCTTTATTTTAGGATGTTAATTTTGCATCTTAACTCATATTTCCCTATATTTTGCTTCGTATTATAAAGTTTTCTTATCTATAATCATGATTGGGTAGAGCCCATTGGCTGCCTCTTTATTTTAGGCTGTTACTTTTGCATTTAACTTATATTTACTTATATTTTACTTCATATTATAAAGTTTTCTTAACTATAATCATGATTGGTTAGAGCCCATTGGCAGCCCTTTTCTTTTAGGATGTTACTTTTGCATCCTTAACACCGATTTCTTCTAATTTAAGAAGTGTAGGACCAAAACAGCCTCTTCGTGGTTGTATAGGGCATTTCTCCATGACTGCTCTGGAATCTATTATTGCTTCATTGTATAACAAATTTGTTATTCAGTCTGTCAGTCTCTCCTTAGTGGAAGCTTGTGAAAGCTGTGTTGTGTGTTTCTTATTCTGAAGGCAATGCAGCCTGTAATGTCAAGATCATAAATGCAAGCTTATTAATGTCGTTCGCGATCCTTCCAGGAAAATATTTAAAAAGTTTAAAAAATGAGCATTTTCCTGAAAGGAGATGAAGAAAGATAAGAGTTTTAATATCCTTTGTTCACCTTTTGCCTTTCATTTTCCCCGTGTCCTTCATTCATTATTTACACTCAAAAGATGGTCGAACAAAGTGCAAGTTACCGGTGAAACAGATTAGCATTTACATATTGATGACCTGAAGAATTTAATATTTTGCCAAAATCTTTTAACATAAACTTAGATGGGTTAATTAAATTAAAAACAGTTACCCACAAGCAATGCTCTTTTCTCTTCTTCGTTATTAACTTTATTGGTCACAACAATCTACTTTCGACGTAGGACTTTAGCTTCTCCACCTCCTTCAAGAGAGAGGAGTTTCCTTCACAAGCTTCTGTTAATACCTCAAACCTTTTACCTAGGGTGCTCTGCTGCAGTGATGGACCTCCACCTTGCTTAAGCGTTTGAGATGGCGACGGTTTGCTATATCGTATAAGATCGAACATCATTCTCTGTAACAACAATGCACGAAAAGCAAACAAATTAAATGTCTGCATCAAAAAATACTGCGTTTGCTGATCAACAATTACAACTACAATCAATTACATCTCCCTCCCTTTCCCAGGTAGGTTAATTTTAAAGATGGCCTTCTCAAGTCCATTGTCTGCAAATTATTTTTCAGAAAGGACAGTGAGGTAGCACTGGATAGTGATTTCATAACACTATCCAGTTCAAGCCAAAGTCAAACTGCCCACAGATAAATAAAAAGGGTAGTCTTTAAGACATCAAAAAATGTGAATTTTCATCATTAAAATTATTAGTTTATATCGGAAATTGTATTAAATTAATTACTTTACTATATTCAATAAGTTCTATAATAAACAATTTTCAAGATTAATTAATGATTAACATTATATGAATACACATTATTTGAGGTCTTAACATGTGCCCTAAGGACACAAGTTAAGACTATCCAAATAAAAATGCCCCGATAGAACTACATGATCTAAACCATACATTCTCAACTAATTATCCAATAAATTCAAGTTGTCACATTAAAACTTTTAACAACTGCTAATTCTCGCATACGATTGGAACAATTACCTCGATAAATGTCTAATTTCTAGACCTACTCCTCTGACTAGACCAATAAAGGAATTCAAAGTGTTCAAACAACCAGCATACCTCATGTTGCCGCTGGCGGGAGTAGTCTCGCAGAAGAGACTTAACAAGCTTATTCTGCAGTAATAACTTATCAGTGGCATGAAAGAGGAATATGAAAGATGAAAGGTGGTGCAGGACCAGCGTAAATGCCATTGATCCTCGAGTTGCAGCTTTGTCAAGAGCACCAGAAGTCCAAGATTTCACATAAGCTTCCAAAATTTCATCATTATCCTGGAGAGAAATAAATCTTTAGGATTTCTTATCGTTATCATTTATATTTATTCGACTTTCCATAATTACGCTCAAAAAGAAAGGACAGAATAAATGCACACCGCCAACATACCGTATCTCCCTTAAAGAGTATGGAAAAATGAACTAGATATTTACTACATTGCAAATTAGAAGAATAAAACAATGCAATCAAGTCAATTTCCTGAAGAAAACAAAAGAAGAATATCATTGTACATTGCCGACTTGACCATAATTTAGTACTAAAAATAATCAATAGTCAGCTACAATTACCTCAACAGGTTCAAGGTACCCTTCAGCCTTAGCAAAGCATTTCTCCAGAGGTGGCAGAAGTTCAAGAACACGAGCAGTAGACAATGAATTCCATGCAGCAAGTCGCACAGGAGCTTCAACAGAGCGGTGTAAGTATACTCCAACTTGCCGGCCATATGTTAAATCACCATAAGATATGGCAGCAAACTGCTCTACGAGAACTTCTACAAACGTTGAGTAACTCTCATGAATCTCTGATTGAAACCTCAGAAGCTCTACATTAGAATTCTTTCCAGACTCCGGTAAAAAATTCACATTTTTCTCCAGAACAAGTTTAGTACTTCTTCTAGACCATGCTTCATCCAGTAGCTCCCCATAGTGCTCCTGTAAAGCTTCAAAGGCACCTCTACTCTTGTCCTCCTCAAGTACACCCATTCCAGCAAGTAATGTCACAGACAAAGAATGCAATTTCCAGAACAACGGTACACTCTGAACAGGGGAAGATATTTTAGTGGAGAGGATGGTGGCCATAGCTTCAATACCTAGGAGAAAGAAAAGCCCACAATTAGCATTTTCACGTGCACTAGGGTCCTGCACACAATTTTGCATCTTAGAAGCATTTTGAAGACCAGCATGTTTGCCATAACAGGTGTTTGAGATTGGACTGAGAAACCAATGCATGGGAAGTGGCAGTTTCTGATGTGCCCATTCTACTGCCAAAGAAGTGCAGCAATGATCTTGACTTTTAATGATTGATGGGTCTGAGTCCTCAGGAATGGTGTCCAGGGATAAACTACCCTTCTTAAATGTTTTATTGCTGGGACTACTATTTTCAACAATGGCTTTCAATTTTCTCTTAACACACAACCATCGATTTTTGAAATGAGAAACTAATATTTCGCTGAAGCGCAAGTAGTCCACTTCTTTATATTCCTGCCAAAATAATTTCCTTGTTTTATTAAATGGATGAAAACGCCGAATGGAGAGATCTAGGGACTTCAAAACTGGGACTTGAAACAAAATATCCAACACCTTCTCCACAATATCCTTATCCCTTGGTCCAGCAGATAAACATATTCCCAAGATAGAATTAATAATTTGCGCAGAGAACGTAATCTCTTCATCTGAGGGTATCTCTGTGACAGATGTCATCAGAAAGATTTCATGCAAGTGAATGAGAAATCGTGCATCCATTTGTGCCAACAAAACATTTGTGGACCAAAAACCTCCACCAGAGGCACCCCAGCCGAGTCCCACCCCTGGAGCAAGGCCACCTCTACCAAACATTTCAATGGACTGCACAAACTTCCACTCTGATGCAACCAACTCCATAAAAATTCTCAGCACACATCTTAATTCAACCAGAGATCCCTTCAGTATCCCCTCCTCAAGTATTTTCTCCTCTCTAGAGAGACTGTATCCTGGGGAAGTAGGACAAGGAATCCCAGACTTGGCTAACTTGAGCAAGTTATCAATGGAAACAATAACTTGCACCAGTCCAAGAAGGCAAGATACAGAAGCTAATGATCTTTCATATTCAGTGTGCTGTCTCAAATGACACAGTGCCTCAATAAAGGAGATCCCTTCAGCAAAATGAGCTCCGTATTCAGTGCAACGTGCATCCAGATGGCTCAAAAACCCATTCCTAATAATTTCAAGTCCAACCTTAGTAACAAATTCTGGAAGCCAAGGCAAATGCTTGCCACTTCCATGCAGGTTGATGCTATCATCTGGGGTGACTCTATCAAAAACTCTAGTAAGCAAAAGTATGATAGCTGAATACACCCACAAGAGAGAAGCACATGAATGTTGAAAATCAAACTCCCTCATAATTTCTTTTTGCATAAAAAAGAATTTAGATTTGCGTTGATCACTCATCAACAGTAACCACTTCACTGCTGTATCAAGAATTGGATGAACATGACTCCAAGACCAGGTTTCCATGTCGCCATCACCACACTCTGAATGCTCTTGTGAATAGAATTTTGGAAGTCTTGCAGCCAAAGCCTCGAGAACAAGGTAGGCTTCTCTTGAGATGGAAGCAAATTCACTAAGAACATTCTTCTCAGCAAGTTTGTCAAATGAAGGTGGATTCAACCACAGGCACAAGGCAGGAAAGATATCTGAGAAGTATGACACACAATATCCATAATGGATGCAGACCTTCCAAAACCGAAGTTGTTCAACCATCAAACAGGATGAAAATTTACAATTTTCCCCTCCCAACTTTAACCATTGTTCAAGGGACGAAACAGATCGGTATAAATGCCATGTCATAGAATGGAAAATCCCATTCTTTACAAACTCTGTACAATTCTTCTTATCGGACCGAGCCAACACCTTTTTCACATTAATAAAAATAAAATAGTATAAGTCTCACCTTGCCCAATGCGCACTTTATTGACCATCCAATAAACAATTACAACAAAACACATAAGATAATCACACATTTTCAGTTTTAAAAGTTTATGTCAGTAACAAGTCCTTACCTTTAAGAGGATTACAGATTTAATCTTAGAAGGTCGAACTTCAGCACCGTTGTTCAAGGTAAATCTGTGGACAATTGTTTGAACAAGCCTTTCACACTTCATGATTGCATTTGCACATGTTGGAGAATGCCTTGCTATTGCAATAAGTATAGAAATTATGTAGTCCTCAAAAGCCACAGTATATTCAGTCTGAAATCATATACATAAAGATAGGTATTAGAAAGATACACAAACAAGAACATAAAATGATGAAAAAGTAAGATATGTGCACACTAATTAACATTCAAACACAGACCAATATTAACACCCACAGAAGTGCTCAATTTTACGATTATGATTCAATGTGTGAAAAACAATAACAAAATCATGTATTTTAGCAGCAGAAACTATTATATGATTATTTTTTTTCCTTGCTAGGAAACAAAAAAAAATGTATTAAGACAAAAAATGCAGAAAAGGACAAGCTAACCACAAAAAGTTCATACTGTTGTAAAGACTGAAAGAGATCATAGCCATACAGCTTCAAACAAAGTCCTAAAAAAGAGAACCAATCCAGGCACAAGTTCAGTTGTGAGGTTACATGTGTCCTTGTGTACATTATTATATATAATTTTAGAAACAAAAATAAGCCGTGTGCCTGGAATTAAGTTTGGAGATTTCCCAAGCTCGGCTTCTAATTAGCATATAAATACATAACTATTTATCATCATCATCATCATTATAATTATTTATTACTTGTAGAAGAAAGAAGAACCAGATATTTGTAAAAGGGATTTTACAGAAAGATGGCTAATGATCCATCATCACTATTCACAAATGAAAATAGAAGCCTATGTAGATCAATCATAAGTAACACGATTTTACAAAGGAAAATAAGCCTCTTCAAAACAAAGTCATGTATATTAAATTATAACTAATTTTGGGATTCTTGTGCAGACAGCTCATTCACTATCTAGATTCAGTCCCTTGTAAATAATTCTTTTCATATAAAATATAATAGATTCTCTAATTAATAAAAATCTTTTTGTTTCTTATAAAATAAAACATAAATAAAGAAATATCTGTTTTGTGTTGTTGTTATTCATGCTCACCTCCAGAAGATATCGAAGCCTTGTAAGAATTCCCATGCGAACCAAACCCGCAGCAAAATCTTGTCCAGCAACAACAATATCATCCTGAATTGTATGTTTCCCTTCAGTCTCATTATCCATGAGTTCTTCGCCAGAAGGAAATATATTAGAAGGCTTGGTATTGTACTTCCAATATCCACCTCGGAGGAAACCAACATCAACCTCTGGTTTGCTTCGAAATACAGGGGCAGTAAAAATGTCCTTTCCAAAAATTGCAATTTTCTGAGACACAATATGCATTATTATTCTTCTTTAGAACATGTTAATTTGTGAGCACAAAAGCATTCTATGTATTTGTKTATWTAACAAAACATAAAAACTCTACCTCCGAGATATCAAAGAAGTACTCATTTAAGTCACAGCTCAGAGCGCAATGAACAACTTTGAGACATGCTAAAATTACAGAATTGTGGTTATCATCAAGTGACATCCTACAAATAAAAAATTTAAATAAATAAGATTAAGTTGTAACTCTATAACGTCACCAAAGCTTTAAGACTTAAATGGGGCAGAAAAAATTCTAAGGTGAGAGAGGTCAGCAGAAATTCGCTTTTTCTAAAAGATGCTCTAAAGCTTTAAAACAGATAATTATTGCTATTTTGATCTAAGATTCATCAAAGACTTGCTACATCTTGGACCTGTATAAGCTGTGACATGAAAACTTATATAATAAGTATCTTTCCTTGCTTTAATGCATCAGATGAATAATCAAAATATAAGAAGATATGAACTCGTCATCCTGACGCTCAGCATAAAAATATCATAATAACACCCTTATCTAATGGTGTTCATTTGTATTTGTTTGCACATGTCAAAACCTTTGAATTCTTAAAACTTTGAAGATATAACAAATGTTAGTTTATATTGATCCATATATTAGCAAATTCTTTTATGGAATTACTCTTAATATAAACAACTACAATGTATCTTGCTATTGACTGAAGATGATATGACCACCATAAACTGAACTAATGCCAAATCTATTAATTAAATTTATTGATATTTATTGGTTACTATGCCTCAATCTATTAGCAACAATACAAAAGAAAAATATAAGAAATTTATCAGATCCCCCAACACTAAACAACTAAACAAGAGACATTTACAAAGCCAAGTCAACGCTTTGCGGATTGGGACATTTTTTATCAAACATAACTTATGCATTGTGACCTACATGTTCATGTGACAACAACAAAGAACACCATCATGAACAGAAGAATAAGTTACAAACTAATGGCAGTTAACCAGTCATCGCAGAAGGCAATGAAAATCAGCAATTAAAACCTTTAAAGCACTCTACCTTAATGATAAAGCAAGCTCAGGTTCTGGGCCAAGCGCATAAGCCCAAACAGCCTCCCAATCAACAGATTTTTCAACTTTACAATCATATCTCAAGGCACGCCCAACTTGGTTTTGACAAATATAATGTAATGCCTTATCAAGCACAGATGAAAGGAGATACAATCCAAGGGACCGTTGCCCCGGCACCTAAAGCAACCAACGTTAAAAAATAATAAGACATGAGATCAATAAGCAAACAGCAAAGTATATAAATGTTAATGTTGTTATATACCATGCATACTATCACCGGACTCGAAACTTCAACAAATATTACCTTGCACCCATAGTAATCCAGAAGATATTCACCAAATAACAATTATAGGATTACAGAAGGGTAAAATAGAACTCACAGCACTTCTAGTGAGTGCCACAGCTTCTTTGATTGTGTAACCTGCAGCACCAGGGTCACCCTCAGTTCGTAGGTAGTCACGCTCACCAACATTATCAGCACTAAGCTTCTTTTCTGCAGAATTATCACCTGTCACACAATATAAAATACAATGAAATAAAATGAAAGAAAAAATTAATCAGATCTCATGTGATTGACACATATATTTCCCTAGATAAAACATAGAGCATGCTGCACGGTTACTCTCTTAGATGTAGAAGGCAATGAACTACTACCTTGTTAACTTTTTGACTAAGGAACCGAACTTTTTTTTTTTTTGATAACCCAGAAATCCCTCACCCTTTCATCGTTCACTAAGTTCTTAAACTGGGGGTTGCATCCACATCCTATAAGCTTTGTAGCCAAAAAACATGTGAACATATACATGTCCCAAGTAGGTGGCCCCAAGGGGAGACTAAAGAACCAAACTCACAACATAAACTCAGAGAACTTACAAATATAAAGAAAATCAGAGGGTTTCAAAACACTTGTTTCATTCCATGGATTTGGAATTAAAATACCTTTTACTTAAATGCTCATAATGTAACTACTGAGATTCAGTCTTTAGAATACTGAATGGAACAATTATATTTAGGCATCAAGTAAAATATTTATGTAACTTTAGCTAAACATGTGCAAATGGAAATTCAGCAAAGAGGAATTTAGCCTTACCACTCTCAGATTTTGGGGAAAAATCATGTGAAAGAACATCCCCATCAAAGGAAAATCTTAATTCCCTAACAGCCTCAACTCTCTCACTCCAAGCATTCCACGAAGTGCCACCAGATGGGCCTTGTCTTTGTAGCACACCACTGTCTTTGCCACCTTGTGAATGAGAAACATCCCCCTCAAGGGGTGGAGAACCTTTTGCATCTTGGATACACTTATTCTTATCCAGAGTATTAGTTGGTTCAACATTGGTAACCATAACCGACCTTGAGCTTTTCTGCTTATTCAATTTTTCTTCACCCCGCTTCTTTAGTAAAGCTAATAATGCAGGATCCATCTTCTCCATTATCTCAGCATGTGCTTGTGCAATCTCATCAGGCAACATTCTCTGCAACCGGGCACGGTTCTCCTCATCGATCTCACTCTCAAGAGACATGGAACCTTGTTTATTTCCAATGTTATGGGATCTAGAACTGAAAACTGTGGTCTCAGTTGAAGATTTTTTATCCTTTGTCTTTAATGCTCCAGTTAATGCAGGATCCATCTCCATTTTCCCAAAACATGCTTCTGAAAAATCATCGTGCGACATTCTTTCACCAAGATTGCTGCTTACAGGCATAGTACCAGAGCTTCCATCTTTGACATCCTTTGGGTATGGTATCTGATTACTGTTATCTAGTTCCATGTCAGCAACTGAATCAACAAATTCAACACCCGAACCACTTGTCACAGCTTCTTTAGTTTTATCTAGCGGCACACAAGAATTCAAATCCATCCCTCGATCCAGTTCCATGGGAAAAGACTCATCGTCATCAACTAAAGATGGGCCGTATGATATTTTTCTTCTATCAGCTGTTTTGATTTCTTTTCCATCCTTCCTCTCTTTTACCGTCTTCCCTAACCTTGACGGATTTCCTTTTATTCTCTTACCACCCAAAGACTCATCACTTGCGATTAACTCTCTCCACTGGCTAAAATCTAAACCCTTTTTATCTTTTCTCTGTATTGGATTAGCAAATGCTGCCATCGGGTTCACCTCACTAAAGTCATTACCTTCTGCACCATCCTCGTTATCATCATTATCTTCATAATTACGCCCATTACTGCCTATCGGACCCCAATGCTGTCAAATTACATTCTCAATCAGTAACTAAAACCCATTCTGCTTTGCATAATCGATTTTTCTTAAAAGTAAAATTTTCCAGACTATTGAAATGTTATTCTAAGTTATCATAATCTCATCTTAAACTAATGTCGTTGCATTTGAAAGTGCTTTAGTAGGAAATGCTTTGCAGTGCTTTCCAGAAGACGTTGCATTTAAAAATGTTTCTAAAGGAAACACCTCGAAGTTGCTGTTCCAAAAAAAAAAAAAAATCTAAAGTATTTTTCCTGTTTCCAAAGTGCATTCTTTAAAAAAAGGATTCTTCCAAACACTAAAATATCAATCCAAAAGCGCTATTAACTATTTGAAGAGATTTTAAAAGTGTTAAAATTGGTTCCAGACGCACCATTAGTCTTACAGCAAATTAATTACAACTAAACCAAGCCCTAAACTACAGAATCATAAACAAGAGCGGAGGAGAGGGCTTACGGGTCCGTGAGAGCGATGGCGAGCGACAGGAAAAGGCAAAACGGTGAGTTTAGGGGCTGTAGCAGGAGAAAAGGCCTTGCTTTGAGGTTTGTCGGAGATTCCCTTTTCGACTATGCCGCCAAGTAAGTAAGACGCAGCGTTTTCACTGATTTGAAGGTTGTTGGTTCCAAACACTTTTTGGCCTGAACTGGAACCGTTTGTTTTGTTGCTCTTGTTTTGTCTCTTCTCCATATTTAAAGGATTCAAAAGTCTTACGTTAGCAGTCAAGTTACAGAAGCAGAGAGTTCGATACTGATCACGGAAGGCGAAGAAGAAGAATTGAAGGAGTTCTTATATACGGACTTGCCACGGCTCCTTTCTTCAAACGGTGAAATAACACTTTGCCACCCTAAGTTATACGAAATTTCCATATGGACCGAATTTTGAAAGTTTTTTTTACTGAAATTATGAAAAACAATCAGAAAAATAAAAGGAAAACTTTTCAAAAATTTAAATATCATGACAAAAAAAGCATAATTTCATTTTTTTTTAATTGTTGAGCACTAAACATTGATAATCGAGAGGTAGGTTTGAAGATATAGTATCTACATCTCAATGTTAGTCCATTTCTTAGGGTACTCCCTTAAATTTTGGTCAATTATCAAAATTCATGAAAAAATAAATAAATAATTTACCTCTCTAAGTGGATATGGGCCACAACAGGCCCAAACAATTCTCCTCTATTTGAACCTCTAGCCAATGCCTACATTTTCCTCCACTTCCTCTTTTGTTTCCTTCACTTTCCCGAGAAAAAAAGAGAGAAAAAAAAAATCCATGGCATTGGCAGACTGGTCAGAACTTCCAAAAGAACTCCTAGACCTCATCGCCAACACCTCCTTCGATCTCTTGCGCCTCCGCTCCGTCTGCTCCAGATGGCGCTCCTCCGATACACCGAAACACCGCCTTTTACCCGGCCGCTTCCCAACCTTACCAAACGACAACACTAAAATCTCCAACACCTCCTTCGGTTTCCACCTCTCCAAACGCACCGTTTTCCTCGTTAGATCACCGCAAGTCCATGACCAAACGGACTCGATCACGCCGAGCTGGCTGATCAAGATCGAAGAAGACATACCTAACAGAAAACGCCTGCTGAATCCGCTGAAACGACAACGTTTCGACTTCGGAAAGGTCTTGCCCATTCAGAACTTAAATGTCTCTGAGATCGGACATGAATATGTGCTAAATTACCTGCATTACCCTCCGAATTCGAGTTTTATGAACGAAGCTAGCAATTTGTACATGGAAAAGGTTRTCTTGATGTATTTGAATTCTCGTGAAAGCGATTCTGAGGGCTTTGTGTTGCTTACGGTTCATGTTTCTGGTAAATTGGCCATGTTTAAGAGTGAACAGAAGAAATGGACGATATTGCAGCACATGCCATTGCCGTTTGATGACGTGATATTGTACAGAGGGAGTTTTTATGCCGTTGACAATACTGGGAGTACTGTGCTTGTTGATTACGAATCTTGTGGTGNAGAGTTCGGTTGCTAATCCTGTGTTTGGTGGCGATAAGAAGTATTTGGTTGAGTGTGAGGGTGATTTGTTGTTGGTTGATATGTATTTAAGCGTTGATGCTTCGACGTTTGATCGAAGTTTGGATTTTGAGGAGCAACCGGCTTATTTTATGATGGAGAAGACGGTGATGTTTAAGGTGTTTAGGTTGGATGAGGGGAAGAAAGAGTGGGTTGAGGTGAAGGATTTGCATGACTACGTGTTGTTTCTGGGCGAAGATTGTGTTTTCTCTGCGTCTGTTAGTGATCTTTGTGTGAGTAAAGGGAATTGCGTGCTTTTTGTTGATAATGTCTACATTTTCAGTGGAGATGGGAAAGACGATGATTGTCATCATGATATAGGCGTCTTTGATTTAGAGAGTGGCTGCATTAAGCATTTAGGGGAGTACCTTGAACTTTCGAAGCTGTTTTGGCCACCTCCTGAGTGGATCTCTTCATCAGTGTTGGAAGTAAGTATTTGTTCTCGTTTTCATTTTGAACAAATTATTATGTTTGGCATGTTGAAAAATCGTTGCAAATTCATATGATTCCAAGTGAATATGGTTTGTTTGAGTTCATATTTATGACAAAGTGCAAGTTGTAGTGAACTTGATTGTTGTCGCCTAACTTTGAGAAAGTTGGTTATGTATTTTTAGTTATTAATTTTTCTTCTTTTTCCCATGTGGTTAAATGATGGGAAACTGTCCTGTGTTCATAAGTGTTCCATGTTATCGTAGGGAGAACAAATGGTTGAGTCATGATGAAGAAAACACATGTGAGAAATTGTTCTTGGGAATGANTTTTTTAGTAGCTGAAACCAAGATGATGTCGATAATTTAAAACAGAACTAGGGGAACAATGTTGAAATATCTAAGCTGCAAAAGTAGGTTTAACCGAATAGAGATGATACTTATTGTTAGCATTATCGAGCTCACCAAATTAATACCTATTTCCTTTTCAAATGAAATAGTAATCATTCTAAAATTTACAGGTAATAGAGGCTGTGATGTAACCTTACTCCTTCAAGACTGATATCGGCACTGAATTATCAAGTTGCAGACTCAGAATTATCTTGTGCAGTTGCCATTACTTTGCATTTTCTTACTGATTGCTCATTCATATGCCAGTGTAGCCAGTCCTACTGCACATGTTTTATGTTTTCTAATCAAACTTCTAATCATTTTTCCAATCTTTACTTAATATCATCTGAAGTAATTACTTTATAAATGCTACAGGTGGAAAATCGCATCGAAGAACTGCCATAACATAGTAAAGATTGTTTTTTATCATGCTTCTTGATCCTCATACACGGCCTGCATTTACCATGATCTGGTAGGCATACTCTTTTAACTCATTAAATTTCAGGATTCGAAAATTTCAAGGCTGAGAAGGAAAACTTTGCATCATGAAGAAGTTGCAATTTCATTATGATTGCTTAATCGTCTTAAAGTGGAATCTGCTGGTAGTGAACCATATGCAGCTTCCCAGCGATATGGAGGATTTGCATCAGTGAAATGAGCACTGGCCTTCCCTGTAAATGCCTCTGTTTCGTGTCCTTTGTCCATCCCCGGCAAAGAAATAAAATATTAGCTGTAAATAAAATGTTAATCGCCAGTAGTCCTAGAGCTATTGTCTTTCATCTCAGTCCTCAGTCTTATTTGAGCAAGGAGCCTTAGATTACTGCTGACTGGTACAAATTTATTTGTAATCTCCTCTGCTTTGTAGGATGTTATTCTTCTTTTTCTTATATAGTCCACCGCTTCCTGGAACTCGATGTTGTATTTGTACAGAACTAGAACCGTTGAAATAAAATAATGTTTTATGTATCATTATCATCTACTCTTAAGTGAAAATGGGTATTTCTTCTTTTCCTGTTTCTAAAGAATAACTTTTATCAGGATCTGTTTTTACAAACATGTATGCTTAATCTCTGCTGGATACAATCCATGTCATGCGCATCTCAAATATGAATATACATACTCATGCATAAGTTAAAAAGTATAGTTATATAAAATTGCTCATTCTTGTAAACAATGGGCACTAAGCTAACACGTTCCATGAGGCGTTAGCTTCAGAAAGGTTATTATCTCACCAACACAGATAGATAATAATAATAACGGAATCATAATCTTCTTTCCCTATCTAAAACTAATTACCACCTGACAAAAAACCATGATCAGAACTTTCTGAACATGATATTCCTACTGCTAAAAATATACAAGATTCATTAACCAAACTCTATCCCGTCTGCCAGAAGCCTTCTGAACGTCTGTGCAACTCCTTTGATACTCGATCTGGATCAGGAAACTCATCAATCTCGCCCTGGAGCGTCCCCAGTAACTCTTCTTGAACTTAGGTTCCCAGTATATGACCAGACCCTCTCGAACTCGGCTGGACATGGTTTTTCCATCTTCCAGTCAGCTGTCTCCTTATGACTGCTGTTCTTCAGAGATGAAGGTACCCTTCCTGGACTTCCACCCAGAGGAGTCGCAGAACAGAAAGTTGGGGTTGCAAATGGAGAAGCATAAGGGGTGTGTTGAATTGAGAATGGGCTTGGTGACATTCGCTTCTGGATAGGAAGGCCACTCAAACCTCCCCTGCTAAATAGAGAGATCGATTCAGCAGCAGCACTTCGCTTGTTAGCATCATCAACGTAGAGCACATCATCTATTCTTGCCATAATGTTGAAAGCCAAGCTCTCCATCACCCTTGAGTAACTTTCAAGAATTGACTGCCCTACATCCTGCAAGGAAATAGAACACTTCAGTAACTGTTATAAAAGCATTTATTCTCATCATTGCTTCCTTAGGTCCACTTTGATACATCAGAAACCAAAAAACAACATAAATATGCCGAAAACAAAACAAACAAAAATCAATAAAAGATAATAGTCATCTGAATATCTTTCTTTAAAATCTGTATATCTTTCTGAAAGAATAAAGCTGTTCACCTTAAAGAAATATGGTAGTTATCTTTACATGAGAAATCTAAGAGCTTCGCCTGCCACTTAGGTCCCCACTATGATATTCAAATTACATTCCAACTGCAGATCGACAAATATAATTAACGCCAATATCTCCTTAAATGTTTACCATTTAAAGTTACAGTTTGTCCACAGTGCTAGCGCCTTGTGCATGCTAGTACAAGCACAGGCCTTACAAGTTTGTCCTGTTCTCGCTTTCAGAGAATTTACCTTCAACTCTTACTCACAAAACAAGAGGGATAGATAACCAAATGCCAAAAATTAACAGCATATCTTTTGGGCATTGGATGAATTTGAGAGGAAATGATTTAGGTGAACAAGGGGAAGGTCCAACATAGTATATATCATGCATATTATAGTCATTTGTATTTGATATTTTAGAAAGGACCACTAGTACCTTATTGTACTGAATCTTGTTCATATCCAACGCAGTCTGTGGGAGGCCAGGGAAACGAAGCCTCAGACTCTTTAAGAGGGTCTCGGCCCGTTGGGCCAGAAAATGATTCTTTTCACTATCAGTAACAAGGCCCTTGACCTTGCCACCCCATGATGAGCGCCTAACTTTCTTGTGATTTGTACGTTTTCTTTGATCTTTCTGCCTCCAGACATGCACTGCTGCCTCAATCCTGTTGGCTATTTCCAGTGTGTGATGCTCTGATGACAAATCAAGGCAATCAAGAAGACATTCCGGCAAGAACGGGTCAGCTGTTATGTAACGGTAGATGATATCACCTAGACAGGCTTTTCCAGTCTGATATCAGTTAGACAACAATTAGCAGCAAAACAAAATGTTGAAAATAATTCATTCATAAGAACATAATTTTCTATTGTATTTTTTTTTTGTTTTTCAATTGTATTATGAAGTACCAGGTCCATCATTTACAATTGGAAGGGAAGTATCATAAAGTACCACCAGTATTTTGATCAACTCATGCTAAGAACATAATTTGAGACATCGAAACTAGTACCTTAGGCAAGGTCTCCAAGTATGCAGTAGGTATCTCCATCTCTGCAAGCACACTACTATTAATTGCCATGGCTGCCTTCAATATCTGATTCGTGCAATCCCTACATTGCTGCAATTTCTTTCTTGAGTCCTCTGACAAACCGTTTGGTGGTACTTTTGGACAGGGTAACCACCACTTCTCTTCCTGCCTAATTGATGGCCTCCCAGTAGGAACCAATGATGAAAATCCATCACAATCACCTCCTTCACCCAAGATAATCCCCCTATCAACATACCAAAACTCTGTCTCACAGAACCCATCAAGCATAATAATCATCATAGCATCAAGCTTCTTAAGTGCAGGCAAGTTCATGTATAAATCTGATCGTGGTCGTGTAGCCATCACTTCATATGTACCCCCACCTGGGAATTGTTGTATAGAAGGTACAAGCTCAACAATAGAATCGCTAACACATAATAGCCATTGCATTTCTCTCCGCCACATTGCCTTCTTTTGCAGGGCTAACGGTTCTAATCTCCACAGCTCCCCAAACACGGTAGCTGAAATTCCAAATAAATATTACAACCAAAGAAAATAAAACGTATGCATATATTTATATATGGGGCATTCTATGATATCAGAATACCCCGTCACCAAGATTAACTTAAGGATTTTAGTAAAGTAGTTTTAGTATATGCCTCAAAGATACATGTTAAAACGTTTCTCACAAAAATTGTATTTAACAATTAAAAATTTATCAAAATAAATAGTTAATTGATTAAAAACCATTTAATGCAGTACCAAAATGATTTTTATAACGAAAACTACCCCATCTTCAAAAGAGATAAAAAAGCCTTCGAGGTGCTAACGTCTGCCCATTTTAGTAATCCAAAATGTCAAATTAATGATGAAATGCAAATTATAACACAGAGGCATTTTTAATAGATGTAGTAATCCATACATCTAGCGAGAGTGAAGCGAAATTGACACTAACCAGAAAGATTGGTGATTGCATTTGAGATGGCAAGCGCAGTACAGACCCCTTTGCCACCACCAGACATGTCCTCTCCAAGAAGAAGCTTAGCAAATCTCTCTTTCATCATCTCAACTTCTACAGAAAGTTGAAAAACAAGATGGGTTTAATTAAAGTTTTAAGCTTAACATAAATTTATTAATCCTAAAAAAGCACAATATCACATATTAAACAAGTTCTAAGAAACTGAAGATGGAACCAAAAAGCCGAAATTAAAAATAATAGTAATATTATAATGCACGAATAGTAAAATGACACCTCCTCAGATCTCCGTTTAACGATAGGGAATATATTTACCATTTTGGTAGTCAGAAACTTGCAGGAAAAAACTCATTGACTCTATATTTTATCACACTTTCTCAGCAACCAAACAAAATTGTAAAAAATGAAGAAAAATAAAGTACCGGATAAATCGGTGTTAGATTTCTCCGGCTTCTCGTCCCAGACAACGACATCCTTGCCGCCAATAACCGGCACCATAACAGGAACCGGAAAACCGAAACCTCCGGTCACCGGCCGAGGAGATGACGTGAGCGAGCTGGAAGCACCTTCGGCGTCGAATCTCCTACAGGAGAAGCTACTGCTGCTACAACTCTCGGACTCGCTAATGTCAGCGCTGAGAGAGTAGCTACCGCACCTGTCGCTCTGCTGATCAGAGGCTTCATCATCAGACGATACACTCCCCATTGCGTTGATCGAGATCGGACGGCGGAGAAGATCTTACGTCAAGTCAAGTCAAGTCTCAAGCGCTGTGCATTTGCTGTTGAAGAGAAAATTAAAGAGTGAAAAAGAGTAAAGCAAGAGCAAAGAGAAAGAAGACTCTTAAAGAGTGTTAGAGTTTCGTCCACATTGTCGTAGAATTGTACTGTTTTTTGGTTTTATCTTCTTTTCTTCGCTTGCTTGATTGCTTGCTTTTTATATGTAGTGTATTTGTGGCGATCCTCTTTTGGTTCTGTGTTTGTTTTTGCTTTTTCTGTTTTTGTTTTTTTAATTCTGTTTTTTTTTTTTTTTAAATAAAAATGGTGTGGCCGTTGTTGTGGTTGTAGTACTGATGAGTGATGATACTGAGAGGGTGGGGTGGAGTGATGCTGGGAGCAAAAGCAAAAGCAGAAACATAAACAGACGGCGTTTGCAGATGTTGTCTTTCCGTGACTGCTGGGTTTAACTCCCGACACGGACCTTTCCTCTGGGTCCCGCATTTACTGTTTATCTCTTTCCTTTTTTTAATTAATTAATTAATCATACGAAGATTTGTATGATTATACAAGGTACTCTTATATCTTCCAACCAAATATAAAGATTTGATAGTATCTTTTAAAATATAAAGATAAAATATTTGATAATATTTTAAATATTTTCGTTAATTAATTTTTTTAAATAAATAATTTATCAACTTAAAAATTGAGAAATATAATATTAAAAATAGTATTGTTAGATTTATAAAAAATTTTAAAAATATATATATTAAGACATGTCAAGATTACATAATTATATGATAAAAAATATTATTATTAATTTAAATATTGATTATATTATAATTTAAAATATTTAACATTACATTATGAATCTAATACAGGATAATAAGTTTTTATTTGTATAAAATATACACGTTTGTCAATGAGGGATTTTAATTTTTTTCAAATATGAAAATATCGTTTAAAACACTTACCCAAAAGGGGATCGGTAGTGGGGTCCACAAGTATGTGCCCTTTAACGGCAGTTTATTTTGGATGGTTTTCGGAGGGAATGGCGCGTGCAGGAGACGTAAATAAAGGCGGCTAAGCCGTATTTTATCGCGGGAATGAAATTGCAAAGCGCTCGTCCTCAAATTAAGAGCCGTGGTCTCGCATCTCTAAGCGTTGGATTTGAATTGTTAAATTCATCATTTTCAGCGCAAGCCTCGTTAAAAACATTTAATGGAGTTAGCGAGGGCCGGATCCTCTACTCTTGACGCCAACCATTGCCTGTACGATCATGCTCTGTGTGGACGGTCAGGATCTTGTTGGTGTAGAGGATCTTTCTAGCGGACAAAAGTCTGACATTGTGTGGAGATGAAGCATACGGTGTCGGACATATGATTACGGAACATGAATAGCCAAAAACAATAATGACACACGTGTCAGTTTTCGATTGGCAGGACCTCTTGGAGACGGAATTCCATTGCGTCATTAAAATCATTGATGGAATCAGGTGGTGCTGAGAACCTGATAATTGAGCTGGTTTAAATGCCATCAATTAAATCTCTGCCGTAAAAGTAGGACCCACGTGCATAATTGATCAAAAAAGTGATAACTGAGGACCACCATAGGGTTCCATGCACATGAATCATGATTGACCTATTGCAAAAACAGTAGGTCCAGGTCGGCCGGTCCGGTTCAGTTAAATTAAGGGAGTGTTTGGTTTTAACATTAGTGATAGGTCGGAGAGGAAATTAAATAACAAAAGCATTAGAAAATAATTCAGTTACAAGAAACCTAGATTTCTTGACCCATTAAAAATTTTATTTAGTGTAAGATGGCAAACATGGTTTTGAGCTTTATTGGAAGCCGATTTGTGGAAAAATGGTGCCGAGTTCCATTTGATGAAGTGGTTGACCAGATTAATTAATTTGACTATAGTTAATGATACAACAGATTAGAAGGAGGATTAAATAGTAGCAGAATAAAATACTTCATAATCCCAACGACGTATACTGGATAATACATGGAAGTGGCTTTGTTTTGTGCGTTAATTAACAAGCTTAATCCAACTGCCCCTTCATTCCTGCACATGCTTCACTAAACGTTCAAACTTCCGTCAATGTCATTTACATTGCTACTTCTTCAAAGAGTCGATAGTTGAAAAATGGAAAATTTCTCTGACCCCCTAGATAAATTTTTAAAAATATTTGCTCTAAATTTTTATTAAACTAATATTTATTCGTAAAAAATTAACACTTAGCACACCAAAATCTAAGAGATAAATGTTATTTTTTGGGAGATAAATATTAGTTTAACAAAAGTCTATAATTAAGTGTTTTCTCAAAATTTATCTAAGGGGGTCAAAGTAAATATCCCATTGAAAATTTATACTCTTTCAAAAATTTATCTCAAATTATATCTACAGTGACCGGCTTTCATCAAATGAATAAAGAAATAATAAGGTAAGTGATATGGTTATTATAGTAAATCCACAACATTTTGACCCCTCATTTAGGATAAAATTTAAGATAATTTTTTGGAAGAATATTATTACTCAATTTGAACATATCATAATAGTTAATAGTAGGAGTGGGCACGGGTCGAGTCGGGTCGGTTTTGGTCCAACACGAAAAAAAAATTCCGAACCCGATCGGGTCACAAAAATGAACTCGAAATCGGGTTTTGGAAAAAATGAATCCGTCGGGTTTGGGTTGGTCAGATTCAGTTCGAGTTTTTCGGGTTGATATATTGGTTTTTTTACTGTTCGGGTCGGTTTTTTTGCGTTCGGTTCGGATTATATTCATATGGTTTTATATAATAAGTAATATTTGTTTACAAAATTGTTATCAGAATGAGGTGTAGCCAAGTGGTAAACTTATCAAAGGAGTAAGTAGAGGTTAAGAGTTTGAGTCTAAGTGTCTGCAAACATTTCCTTTAAAAAATTTTTGAGTCGGGTTGGGTTTCGGATTTTTAAGGCCCAACCCGAAAAAAACCCAAACCCGATCAGGTTGGTTTATTTGGACCCAAAGTTAGGTTTTACTGTTGGCTCAACCCCAAAAAAACTCGACAGGTCGGATCGGATAAATATGCCCACCCCTAATTAATAGTCGATCAAAAGTAATAGAAAATCATATTTAACAAGTTACCATCTATAAAAATTTACATATATATATATATATAGTCCCATGTTTACAAACTTAACTTACAAATTTATGTAACGTTATTCCATAATTGTCATGTGATCATCTTTAATTAATGTAATAAAATTTTTAAATTCTCTCGTCCAATTATATAATACCCCGTTACCATATCAATTTATACTATTTAGCTTATATAAAGAGATAGTAAGTATATATTATTATAAGAGAAATAATAGAAAATAGCCAACTATATGGAGAACCTTTAAAAAATAACGAGCTCATTGTTTGTTTTGATTATCAAACCAACTTCATATCACTTATGTGAAATTATCGACCTATACGAGATGAAAAGTATTGAAGTATAATTTTGATGAATTGACATCCGTAACAAGATTTGGACCGATCAATTTATAATAATGATGAGTGATTCACTCGTCAACTTTTAACCTATCAATTGACTAGGTAAAAAAAAAAAAAACGAAGATTTCTAAATATTCTTCTTCTATTCCATTATTTTAGAAAAATAGCACTTGAGAAAAGGATACGGTAATAACTCTGGGCCTCTGGCAACGCAATGAGTTTGGGGAACTTTATGGGCTCTATTTCCTATTGGACTTGGCAGGCCCGAACGAGCCCAATAATACTTTTCAATTTATGGTTCATGGGCCCAAAAGGCCCGAAAATGACTCATATTCGGAAAACTGAAATACTGATCCATCCTCCATTGCCCCTATGGTGCAGGCAAGGCGAAACAGCATAAAAACTCTCATAGTCAAAACCACCGGCGAGCGAAAGCTCTCAAATCCTGAAAAAAGATATATTTTTAATTCAGTTTCAAACAAACAAAGCTAAAATTGATCGAAGATGCCGAAGAAGATGGGAGTGAACAGCAAGGCCGAGGCGGCGAGGGCTCGCAAGAGCGCCACGGAATCCGAGCGCAAGGACCGGGAGGCTCGAGAGAAGGAGGAACAGTACTGGCGCGAAGCCGAGGGGGCGAAGTCTCGCGCAGCCAAGAAGCGGGAGGATGAAGCCGAGAAGCGAGCCGAGGCCGCTGCGAAGCGGGCGGAGGCCAGGCGTCTGGCGGAGCAGGAAGAGAGAGAGCTGGATAAGTTGATGAAAAAACCGGATAAGAAGGCGAATAGGGTTTCGATTCCGGTTCCGAAGATGACGGAAGCGGAGCTGCAGAAGCGACGCGAGGAGGAGCAGGCGCAGATGGCCAAGAAGGCGGAGGAGGCGAAGAAGAGGCAGAGCAGGACGGCGGAGGAGGAGGAGTATGAGAGGATGGTTTTGGTGACGAATACGAACCGAGAGGACTCGATTATTGAGGCGAGGAGCGTGGAGGAGGCGATTGAGAAGATGTCGGTGGGTGATAACTTACCAGTGGACCGTCACCCTGAGCGACGGCTCAAGGCGTCGTTTAAGGTGCGTAGATTCGACACAAATCTTATAACGTTTGATTTGTTTGTTAATCTACGTAGCATTGTTTATTTATTTATTTTTATTTACGAGCTAGTTTATTGTTGCATTGTGAGATTTTTAGTTTGGAAAACAACAACTATTAGGAAAATATTGGTTATTTTTTGACGAGATGGGTTTATGCGACAAATTCGAAGCATATTTCAAAGAAGTTTGTGTTCGTGAAAAGCTTTAGACAGTCTAACGCTTGATAGATATCACCTTAATTTCTTTTTCCTCGTTTTTTTAAGTTGGTAAAATGAATCCATGTTGCATTTTCCTTGTAATTTGAAGAGAACTTTGATCAAGTTTTATGCTACAAGTTTATAGAGAATTAACCGATCAAGTTTGTAACTGTTTCGAGTACAGTGGTGGTTAACTTGGGTGGAGCAAATATATGCCTCAGCTTAAACCAATATAATAAAGTTTGCCATTCCTTATGAAACAATCTTTGGCTGTTTAGTACGTAGATAGTATAAGTATAAAGAGGGAGAAACTGCAGAGCTTTTAAAGGAGTAGAGCACTTTTATTTGGAGTTAAATCTGCAAATTTTTCATGGTGTCTTTTATGTAGTTATTTGATTTCATTAGCTATGTTATCTTCTGGTCTTGTCAGATTTTTTTGATGTTATAATCTTAGGTTATAGTTCTTTTTCTTTTGCTACTTGGAAAAGATATGAGTACATGGATTCGGGCCATGGGGTGTGGCAGGGAAGGGGAGGGCCTTGGAAGCTTGGTTGGAGATGGAGTGGGTTCTCTATTCAGGCCCCACCCCGTTGCCATCATATAATAGAATGAATGCTTTCAAGTGCTCTCTTAATTGCTTTCTTTGAATAGCTTGTGGGAAAGACTGGAATGGTTGAGTAATGCTTACAATGTAAGGACTTGGTGCGTCACTGGGTCATTGACAGAAGTTTATGATAGGAATTGGCAATCGCAACTCGCAAGTAGAATTTGTCTAAAAATTTCCTGTATATAATACGAATGCACCTGGCCCTTAAATCCCTTGAGATAGTTACATCTATTCTTTCTGGATTGATTTTTTTGGTTTGCCACATTTGTTTGTTCTGATTTTATTTGAAATAGCCGAACTTATTTTTTTATTTTTTCTAGTTCTCCTCCTTTTCCTTTAGACAAACCCTTTTGAAGCTTCCTTTTGTATATATTATAATTCCCCAAATTACATAAGAAACATTTCCTATGGTCTTCTGCTAACGCTTGTTTCTCATGCAATATTTTCTTACACTCTTTTAGAACCTAACTGCTGAATTGGTTGTCTTGAAATATAAGTAGTGTCTTTTGTTCCATTTCTTTTGTGACAAAAGTTTTATTTCTTACATCGATCATATGACAAATTCTTATGAACATGTACAGGCTTTTGAAGAGGCTGAGCTCCCCAGGCTGAAGGAAGAGAAACCAGGTCTTACTCATACTCAGTATAAAGACATGATATGGAAACTATGGAAGAAATCTCCAGACAATCCTCTTAATCAGGTTAGATTAGAACTTTTGAACTATGGCCTTTGAGATAGTTTAAATATATATCTTTTACTTGGATACCAAAAATTCATCAATCATTCCCTTTGTTCATCGAGTTTTAAACAGGGGACTACTTACACACTCTATAAGCTACGTAGCCAAGAAACATAAATTTAGCTATTTCTTCTTTTTCGCGGACGGGCTAAAATCTATGTCTATTTCATCATACCTTGGTTTGCCTCCTGTGAAATCTTCGTAGAGGATTCTCTATGTAAAGGGGTTTATTAGTATTTGATGGTTGATGTGTTGATATCATCGGTACTTCATTTCTTTGTAATAGTAGTGTTATATTGGCCATGCTATTGACTTCCGTTGTGGTCTGATGAGTCAATCAATTGCTAGGTTTATGGTTGATATGTTCTGTTGTGTTTGTATTGATGTCATAACTCCCTCGCTCAATTAAGTTGTTTGCTAGCATACATGTTTCTCTGTATCTGATGCCTGTTATCCATTTTTTTAATGTGCAGGTAGCAGAGTGAGCATTCTGCATCTCAAACCAAAGGCTAGCCAGATATCCTTGGCCTCATTGTTGGGTGGTGTTACTATATCATTTGTGGTTTAGTAGTTACAGTTTATGCCTTATATGTGGTTTTGGAATGTAAGGTGCCGGATAAACCGAATAAAACATGAGTGAATTAACAATGTTTACTGTTTATAGTCCGCATATGTTCCTCGTTCATGTTATATGCATCATTTTATGGCCCTTTCTTATGCTTCTCCTCTCCTTTGCGGCAAGATTAAGAACAATTGAGAGGGACTTTTGTGCTAAATGCGAGTATATTTTTATCTGTTCTAAAAAATTGCACTTTTTTTAACTTGTAGTTCACACTAAATATGGGGGTTAAGTTAAATCGTTTTGGCTTGGTCATGGATAGCCTCACCCTAAGATGGCTATAGAATTGGTAAGATGACTATTGATGAGCCCATAGGGCCCAGTCTTATTAGAAATTTTGCCTCATTCTGGATGGTTTATGAGTAGTCTGTTTGGCATTTTTATTTTTGTTTTTGGGTTGTCAGATCTATATGAAGCAGTAGTTGTGGCTTATTCCAGAATAAAAGTGTTAGGTTACTCTTTTAATGTCATTAAACAAGCACCAATATAAATGTTATGTCTGTACCATTTTGGCATACAGATTAAGTTATCTTCAACCCCAAAAGCTACCCCAAAAGCTAAACTTGTTTGCTGAGGGGAGAGCCTTGGTAAAAGAGTTGCGGCCTTTCTTTCTGGCATGTATCTGGCAGATGCTTTATGTTCACATGTTCCCACTGCAAAGCCATGGAAACTACCCTAAAACTTGATCTTGTCAATGCGAGTGCCAGCACTACATTAAATGAATTGTTTTCAGTTGATAAGATGTATTCATTCTTAGCATTATGATGGTGGATTTATGCCCAAAATCGTATTAATGAAAGAAATCCCATTTGGAGTTTTGCCTAACTCATAACATTACTACTATGATGGATATGCTGATGTTTTAATCATACCCTAGCTTTCCTCGTTTACGTATTTACTTGGTTTACGAATCCAAACCTTTACAAACCAATTCAAAACTTATTTCCTAGTGATACGTAATTTCTCTTTGAAATAAAAGACACAAATACAACAAGAGAATTTGTTTATTATTTATACACTTCTGAAAATTAATCATTCTTGGTCATAAAAGAGCAAATTGGAAGTCGGCAGAATAAATTTGCTCTGTTTATGCTGTTAATCCATGTCTCCAATCTGCCTCATGGCACTGGTAGCCTTGAGGAATCTCCATAATAAGTGCCTACCAGCCACCATTAAATGATTGAGATTAACAGTCAACCACCAGTTTCATTTTGTTTGAGAGAGGTCCCCATTTGTATCCAGTCATCACAAAGCAAAATAACTATTGTTCATCAATATAGTTAAGGTATTGCCTTCCCTATTTTTGGTTCAAATTTATGGCAGTGTGGAAATCAGAGGGAGGAAACAGAATCCTAAGACTGCAGAAACAAAAGCAGCAGCACAAAAACCTTACTCTACAGCTTCTGAAATGGGATTGTGCCTGATCATCAAAGGTGAAATTGGTTATGATGGTTGGAAAGTTGAGGATTCAGCACAAATTTTTAGCACTACTGAGAGCCAAGTCAGTGAAGAAGAGAACAATCATTGTTGGTCTAAAATCTGATAACCACAGCAGAGAGTTGCTGCTTCGGTTGCTCACTATGGTTGTCAAGCCTGGAGATAAAGTGATAGCAGTTCATGTTGAAGAACCAAATGATGCTTTTGATCTCAACACTTTTCACATACATGAAGATCTATGCAAGTCCAAGCAGGTAAGAGATGTTACTTTTGAATAAAAAGAAGACTATACACATTCCGATGATTGAATTGCTTTTCTCGTGCAACTGCAGGTAGATTTCCTTATTAGAGTCTGTGTTGGAGACTCTTATATTTCTGAACTATCCCATGAAGTGAGAGTCAATTATGCAACAATCCTTGCGCTTGGATGTGGCCCTTCAGGGTATTGAACCTGATAAGTGGTAAATGAATTTCCTCTCTCTGTCTCTCTTTTCTCTGATATGAATTTATGTTGTGCAGGCCCAAAGATTCAGTAATTACTGCATGCCTGAAAGTGTTGCCTCCCACATGTATTCTTCTTATAATGGATAGTACAGGAAGAATCCTAGACCAGAGGCAGGGAACCTCACAACAAGGATCTACAAGAGTAGTCCTTAAATCTTCGCTGTCTTCTCCACCCAGATACTCTGGCTTAGAGCAAACACCGAGAAGCCGCCAACTACTGAAGTCGTTTACTGCACCATCTTCATCAATGTCATCATCCATAAAACATGATAATGATATGAGACTCCACAGTTTAAAGAAAACAGTGCAGATTCCAGACTTAAAACAAAAGCTTTCTCAAAGATTGACACTCCTAGAAGTTGATGGATCCGGCAGGCATTTCACATCAAAAGAGCTCAGTTGTCTTACCAATAATTTCAGCCGTCAAATGTTGATAGTACAGGGTGGAAACAGTATGGTTTATCGAGCCAACCTTGAGGATGGTCAGATAGCAGCAGTCAAAGTCCTGAAAGCTACACAATGGTCAGAGGAGGAGTTCTTCCGAGAAGTAGACTTGTTATCCAGGATCAAACATGAGAACATAGTTCAAATTCTTGGGTACAGCTGTAGCAACGAAGTGAATGCCATAGTGTACAATTTAATAAATGCAAGCCTGAAGCAATGTTTGAAAGGACTCAAGTGGAGTGAGAGGATGGTTGTTGCAATTGGTGTGGCAAAGGCGCTGGAGTATCTCCATCACTGTTGTGACCCTCCAATAATCCATAGGGATGTAAAGTCATCGAACATTCTCCTCTCTGACAACTGCCAACCACAAGTAAGTTGTACGTCAATTTACATTCCAATTTCCCCTGATCATCATGTTAAATTTCACTTGGATGGATGTTGATGTCTTTAATATAAACTGGACTTCATTTCTCAGCTTTCAGATTTTGGAGCAGCAATTGTTCATCATCAATCACAGCATGTTTCAGCTAATACAAAGCCAGTTGATGTTGTTGGGACCTTTGGATACTTAGCTCCAGAGTACATGATGTATGGAAAGGTTGATGAAAAGATTGATGTATACTCCTATGGGGTTGTACTACTGGAACTTATCACAGGGAAAGAAGCTATTCAAACAAACCAGACAAATCATGAAAGCTTAGTACTTTGGGTAATAAAAACAAAAACTCACTTTGACTCTTGAGTTAAGACTGAAATGAAGATTCACAGATGAAAGCTTTACGCATATGTGCCCAAAAAACTTGCAGGCAAGGACTTTACTCAGCTGTGGCCTATGTGAACGTCTAATTGATCCTTGCTTGAATGAAGACTATAAGAAGGAAGAAATGGAAGTAATGATGTGTGCAGCACGCCTGTGTCTCTTGCATTCATCTTCTAGGAGGCCAACAATGAAGATGGTAAACTTTCTTTTTCCTTGTGTGAGAATGTTTTGTAGTAACTTACAACAACAATTCCATATAAAATTTCCATTCCCCCAGAAGTGAGAATGTGCATATATAGGAAGTTTTTGGAGTTCTAATTAACATTAATGTTGTGTTTGGGCAGATACTGAGGCTATTTGAGGAGCCAGAATACTGGCTAAAGATGAAAAGGAAAAAAGATGAGCTCCTAAATGGGATCAATTCCAAAGGAGAAACGGACCTCTGGAGACATTATAATGAGTATGACTGTAATGAAGCTGGGACTACAGATGATTTCTCTAGGCATTCCTTGACAACTTAGTCAGTCATCATTGATTTTCAGAAACTGGACCAGCTGAAAAAGTATGTCCTGATGGTCCCCTACTGTTACTTGACTTTCTTGCAAAGAAGAGCTTCACATTCTTGTTCCAATTAAAAAGACATCAAGATTGGATCCATTTTTGCTCTCTACTATATGCATTTGGTATCTGTACATTGTAAATACATCAAAATAGAGGTAAGAATGCACCATTTACCAACAATTACTTTATGGTTAGGCACTATATTTTGAACTACAACATTCAATACTTTTACAAAACTCTATGGTTATAGAATTTGGCAGGAGGTTGAAAAGTAGATTCCAATTCTGATATCAGATTCTTTAAATTACATGAAGTTGTCAAGAGAAGAGCAAAACAAGCTTAAGTTTCAGTGACAATTCACTTAAATCTATATCTTACTCTTTTATAAGCATGTAACAAATCCACGTAGAAAAAAGGATAGTAATTCATGTATTGGGATACAATTAATCGTATTAGGAAGGATGTTGCAATGACTAATTTCGGCTATGCCTCAGCCAACTGAGCAAAGTTGATCGGGGATACAAATATTGGTTCACCACTGTAGAGGGTCACAGCTGCCAAATAAGAAGCATTCTGTGTAGGGTGGTATAAATCCCAGAACAAGTATTCGTGACGATTCGAACAAAGATTTGCTTCTGGCGTGCAAAATGATTCGGCATTGAACTTCCCACCTCCGCAACATGCAGTTTGCACCTCCTTAATATCTGAGAAATTTAAAGAAAGTTAAAAGTAGTTAGATCTAACCTCTCAAAACTCTCCATTATCTAGGTATCTGTCAAAAGTATTTTTCTATTGAAAAAGCATAATTAACAACAGAATCATTTTTAAAGTGAGCAGCTAGCTTACTGAATAAAGCAGGGTTCAGTATGACATTCATTGTCATGGCATATGTGTTTCCAAGTGAATACTTCATGTCCTTGTATTCTGAACTGAGGTTGCGCATGAGAGCCTCCATTGTTGCATAAAAAGATATTGCATGCTCGTTCAACTCCTCCAGACAACCCCCAGTAGCATTAAAAACCCTTTGAGATGGACAGCATCCTATAGGTGGAACGCTTATGATGCCAAACTTCCTTCCTCCAAGGCTAAGCAAAGCCTGATTATTAATAAAAGTTCATTACCAAGTATTAGAATTCTTATGAAGTGGCAATCAAAAGATATATAAAAATTTAAAAGAACTTTTAGTATTGAAAAAAAAAATCTTTTTTGTAATAGATAAGTTAAAGCAGACTTGCAATCTTACCCTCAAGTATTTTTCATATGCAAGTCCTAGAGAGGATATGAACTCCTGCTTGGGTATAGTACTATTAGAATGGTAGTAGCCAAAAATATCATTGCTACCAATACTTATGAAGAATAAAGACTTGGAGAGAAATTTCTGAGTCCCTTCTGGACCCATTTTAGCAGTGAGATTGCTATGAACTGTAGAAAATTGCTGTATTTGCTCACTCAATGGGATAACATTCTTTTGGCTGCTTTGTGAGGAAGCACCTGGAATCTTATCCTTTCTAAAACTCATCAATGTCAACTGAGAAAAAAAAAAGACTTGGTTAACTAAAGAGTCAAATAAAGGGTTACATTTATTACCTTTAAAGAGTTATAAGAGTTCCTTACCATAGTTTTTCCAGTTATGTCAAGAAGGCCAGAGCCTCCAGAGGCAAAGTTTATGCCTCTAAATCTAGGCGTTTTGACAGCAGATGAAATGTTCAAAGCCAGAAATGGTGGTGGACTTTTCTTCTTACTCATTAGCTCCACTGGACAAGAAACCATCCAAAAAAAAAGTAAGAGCTAATGTAATAATCTTAAGAAAGCAATATTTATGTGAGCCTGATATACCAAATGGCTATATGCCTCCCATTTGGCGAAAGATGATACATCTGGTTGAAAATTTAAACTGTCTGATGAATGTTATATATTTCTTTCTTCATTAATTCAGTTCACCCCGGAAGTAAAGTTTGGCTTTAAAGCAAATATACCATCATGCATACTTGGAAATTGTACTAACCAAGCAAATCAGCACTGTTGAGGCCATTACTGAAGCGTCCAGTTGGTCTTGCATGAGGAAAATCTATGCCATTGTGGGGAAAATCGGCCCTAGCATTGCTCCCAGGCAAGAAGTTGTTTGTACCAACATCAGCAGTCGAGTCTCCGAGTATGAAAATAGCCGGAACCTCTGCATTTGCTGAGTGAAGAACTACTGCCAACGCCAGGGACAGGGCCAAAAGAACAATTCTCTTTGCCATGAGAAAGAGTCTTTCCCACTGTATAGCGCTCTCAGTGAAAGCTTGGTTTAACACTGGATAGAATTTCAAAGTAATTATATGCAAATAAGATTGGTAATGGTGCAGCAACTGCTGGTGGGATTGTCATTTTCTGGAAAGAATACAAGCATATGTACGTATAAAACTAGCTGGTGGGATTGTCATTTTCTGGAAAGAATACAAGCATATGTACGTATAAAACTAGCTGCAGTTTTGTTAGCGGATTGTCCAATAATACTATTTCCTTTATGCCGGATTAAACTTAAAATTAACTTGTCATTACCGCTTCAAAATAATACTATAAATGAGATACCAAACTTTGTTTTTCAATTGACGAAAATAATTTTCACTTGATTTTGAGTGAACCGAACATAAACTTGAGTAACTGAAAATCATTTTCATCTATTATAAAATAAATTGCGAATTATTCAAATATCTAGGTGAAAAAAAAAAATTGTGAAAGAACAAACTAAATACTATTGTTGAATCTTAATTGATAATATAAATTTTTGGTCTAGGTGGTTTTTTAACATGGTACCAAAATATGTTGTTTACTAGTTGAGTCTTATTTGTTATTGGATCCTAACTAAAGAGTTTTTTGCCTAAGTGGTAGTTAAGAAACAATATCTATATAGTATAAAATTAACTTCGACTTTGAGTGACTCGAAAGTGTAATATTATTTATGAGATAATGCACATAAGTGGTATCTTAAAATTATGAGTAATGTTGTGAATACAAAATTTTATATATAGAGTGATGTAATATCCTATAAGTGTTAAGTTAAATAAATTAATATTTATTATTTTATCATTTATATATTTACCTTACTATTTAGTTGATGTCACGTTACTTTGTAAAAAAAAATGTGTAATATAACATTACTCTAAAATTATAGTTTGTATTTGTATAACGATCAATTAAGCTAAATTACCACAAACTAGAAGTGATTATGGTAACTCTGGGAGAGAGTGAAAGCTGGAGAATTCAATTAGTTAAATTCGAGGCCCGCAAAAGCAGCCAAGCGTGTAAAGACATCGATTAAATGTAATACAGATAGAGACGACATGTGGTCTTTTGAATGAGTTAAAGGTGCTGCCGTTTACATAGTATTAAATTTGAACATGCTTCGTCTTTGATTATTGAATTCTTCGGAAACAAAGCTCCTTTGATAGAAACAAGGAGAGGCTTTACTTGTCCACCTACTACTTCTTGTAAATTTGTCCTCATAGTCTCAAGCGGTTTGTTTTTGAGATTTACGCGAAGGTTAAATTCTTATAAACTACTTTAAAACCTTATCTGTTACGATGTAAACTTTGACAGTTAGACATAAAGAGTAGACGGAATTATGAGATGATGAGAAGCCTTATTTGCCTTGTATTTATTGCAGATAATCAAAAGTATAATCAAGTTGTTTTTGACAAATTGTTTATAAACAAAATACAAATTTTGTGGTAAAAGAATTAAGAATACGACCTCAAGATGGGGTCAATGGACTCATTTGTGTTACAAACTTGTAAAAATTTCAATTCACTCGAAAGTTTTGGCAGAAACTTGTTTTATACAGGCCTTGTGCTTCTGCCTTTGGCCTTGCCACAGAGAAGGGCATTCTTTGGAATGGGGTACTCATCCCTGATTGATTCCACAGGCGAGTAGACTCTCAAATAAAATTGTTGTCCAAGATATTGCCGTGCCCAAAACTCAGTTCTGATGTTCCACATTCCCACGTTATCAAGTGCTATGTAAATAGCAGTCCATGACTTGGGATATACCTGTAACACCAAGATAAAATTTTAGTATTTGCTGCAACATTTGAAGTTGTAAAAAATCTAGGACACATGCGTGTATCAGGTCAGGAAGATGACGTGGTACAATGAAAGATTTACATTCATCATGAGGTCAAACAAAACTAACCTGAGTGGTGCAGCGTGAAACTGCATCTCTGAGATTGTACTGATTACGACTTGCGGGAGTCCACAATCCCCCATCCATTCTGCAACAATTAAAAAACATTCCAAGATTAGTGACAACTGACGAGCACAGAACAAATGCATTATCGTCACACTAAGTTAGTTTGTTGTCCAAGTTCTTACCCGACTACCCAGAAGTTGTATCCATCAAGATGCCAGCTCTGGACAATGTTTTCACGGTTCTCGAACACAATCTCAATGAAGGCTCTGAAATCAGCACCCATGACAGGTGTGTCAAGGTAAATTTTGCCACCAGTTGGCTGATCTGGGATGCTTCCAACTTTGAAAACACCTCCAATCTTGAAATAGTCTGCAAGCTTAAGAGGAGTGTCTGCTGGAACAAAAGATACACTGTTAACTGCATATCTCTGCTTGCCATTAGCCTGGCCAGCTGAGCTCACTAGCTTGACGGTTCTTGTAGTGTTTATGAGACCATAATGGTATGAGCCCTGTGGGTTTGGCCTTGGTCCACTTGCTGTAAGGTTAGTCCTGAAATGCACAAGAAATCATATATGTCATAATTCTAGGTCAATTTAATAATAAAAATATTCGTAAAATCATTCTTTCTAAGTACGAGCCTGTATTTAAGTATTTATAATCTTAACATTAAAAATTATAATTACCTGATTGAGCGAGCCTGTTTAATAGACCAATCGATTTGTGTGGTAGGTCCACCAGGGATTGGGCCAGATGGTTTGCCAGCCGAGTTGCTATAGTGAAGGATGGCGGTGGTGGTGAGGACCTTGGAGGTGAAACGGGTTGAGGCCACAACGTAGAAATCTTGCGCAGGCTGGTCCATGGTGACTAGCACAGAGTAGGATTGTCCCACATGGACATCAAGTGATGAATAGGTTGTTTGAACAGTGTGAGTTCCCTCAACTTCAACCAATTTCATCTTGTGGCCCTGAATGCGGAAGTTGAGTGAGTTTTGCAAGCCCACATTTGATATTCTGAACCTGTAAGTTTTACCTGTTGTGACAAACACAAGTCATTGTTATTAATTATCATCCATTCACTGCATAGCAAAACATGTAGTAGTCAACTCACATGGTATGATCGGAAATTTTACCTTTTTCAACAGTGAAAGATGTTGCAGTACCATTTGGTCCACGACCATTGATTAAAATGCCATCAGGGAAAGGAAGCCTATGGCCACGATCTAGAACAGCCTTCAATCTCTGTAACAAATACCATGTATCCATATTAAGAAAAGTTCTAGTTTGGTCATGTCACATGTGCAAAATGAGCAGTAAATTAAAGTTGTGAAGATGGAAAGTCAACTCACGTTGTGATTAGCCTTGTACCAATCGCCAATCAGAAGTGTGAAATCGCCAGCAGGTTCAGGGAATGGAACAGGAATTCTTGGTCTGCTTAGGATCCTGAGGCCTCCATATCCACCAGCTGCCTTGTGGAAGGCAAGTGATGGGAAGTAGAAGAAGCTGCCAATCTGATCTTTCACTTGCAAAATGTAAGTAAAGTTTTTCCCAGGAGGGATTGGGCAGGTTGTTCCAAAGACTCCATCTTCATACGAATTTCTCCTTTGTTGCACACCATTCCTGCATTGTTTTGACAAGCACATTCTCATATTAGATAACAAAATCTCCGATAAAAAACAAGATTTGTGCATTAATGAAATGTGTCAATGTGCACTACCCAACTAAGCAAGCAACAATAATGAAAATGTTTTCACTTTTTTACGTGGTGATCCCACAAATTGGATAACGTGACACAAACACTAACTCGTAGCTACCAACCAGAACCTAACACTTGGTTACACGTTTGCATAACTCCAAATATTGAACTAATTTATTATGTGACACAACTGTTTAATTACCAAAACGTTTCACATGACATACAGAGAGAGAAATGTTGCAAAGAAAATAAACATGAGAGATATCAGAGAGGGAGAGCTAACCAGGATAGCAGGAAAGGCTCAGGTAAGCTGTTATGGACATTGATGATGAGATTGTCATTGGTAACTGAATAAATATCAGGACCTGGAAACTGTCCGTTGATGAGAATACCCTGAAACCATGATCGATCAGACCTGTTAACTTCCGATGTGGGAAACGATCAAACAAAGATTCAAACTTGTATATACAGCAAAAAGAGAGAGAGCGCAACAAAGTAACAAACCTGTTGGCGAACCCCAAGTGGGTATATGTCACCATAGGTGACATTCCACTCGAAGAACCTGTAAGGACTTTCTGCACTGACAACAATGGCCAAAGTTACAAATCCAACACATAGATGCCATAACATCATGCCACCACCTCTCATCAGCACCATCATTAGCAGGAGAATTGGAGAGAATTTGTTTGCAAATTGCAAGAAGTGAATGAATCAAACAGTAGTAACGAAGATTGAAGAGAGCAAGACACAAGAAAGGTTACACAAATTTTGCACTTAAATATAGTTAAGTGGTAACTGAAAGGAATGTGATGAAATATTTAAAGTGAAATGCAAAGAGGGGGAAGCAAAAGTACTTTTCCAAAATGTCACAAAGAGTGTGCTAAGTGGGGTCCAACCAGAATTTGTTTATCACCAATAACCCATCTCCACGTAAGCAAAATCCACTCCCGAGTTTCTTTTAACACCGATAATAACCCTGTTATGTTGGGCGTTGAAGTACTTGATCAGAGAGGAATTAAGACCGCGTTTGCCTGATTTCACATGCAGCTGGAACCCGGTGGACAGCCCGTGATTTCTGACGTGACACACGGTATATACATGTGCCCATTTTCTCACCACCTAACACGGCACCTTTGGGTAAACCCCAGTTGAGATGTCAACGTTCCAGGTTCATTCTCGGGATGGACCCACCTGGAATGGAGGGCCAGGATTGATGATCATAATTGTACGCGGAAACAATATGGAAATCTTGAACATTCTATGTTGTAATGCTGTGGACAGCATAATGACAGTGGAAGTTGATTAAAGAAAGAATTTGTGTTAACCGAGAAGTTTCTCGGAATGAAAGGCTCCAGTGTAAATGATTGTTTTTGTATTCACATTCCCTATTTCAATTCAGAAATTAATATCTTTTTAATGGATTGATAGTATGGTAAGTTGATGGAATTATTATTAATTATAAATTAATGAATTTTATCAAGACAAAAGTTGAGTCAACGTTATTCTTGGTAACATACAGCTGGTCGAGGCCATTCTGATCTCCACAGTCAACTGTTAACATAGTGACACAGAACCAGAATTCATTTCTCTCCTAAAACAGCCTGGAATTGAAAGTGTTTACTAGCTTCATTGCTGTTGCAAAAATCTAAGCTGACAATAGAATAATACTATGGATATTTCATATCTTAACTGATATTATATAAGAAATAAAATGAATACACGAAAATTAAAATAATAAATAATGATAAATTCATGATTATTAATCTCATAACATTAAAATCGATAAAAATATCTTTTTTGTTTCTAGAAAAACCCAACGCAGCTTTCATTCTCTTACTCGAGAGAAAAAGAAAATTCTTCCAAAAATTTTCTTAAAAATAAAAAGAAGTTCTTCTAATGAATGTCATTTTGAGCTTTAAATTAAATAATAACTTTGTTACTTTAAGTCTTCTTCTCAGTTATAAATCAAGTAAAGAAAAAAGACTAATGAAGTGATGGGTTTTGTATTTATGAGGCACTGGATTTGCGCCACCAATTTTGTTTGTGGGCTTGGAAGATTCTACAAGCCTCAACTCATCACGCGCAAAAGTGAATCCCTGACTAGAAGCAACTCTCGAGATTGCGACACTCAAGAAACTTCTCAAAGTTGTCTAAAGAGTTTTGTTTGGCAAAATGTTAAGGTACAAGGAATGTCATATTAACGAATATCTTTCAAATGATTTAAAAAAAAAAAAAAAAATCCTACGATGATTACATGTGTGATAGATCAATTAGAGTGCACAATGTGAATCACATTTATGTATTGATTGATGGATTATTCATGTAAAGATTGTTCTAAGATAAAGTTTTTCTCTGTCTATGATAGTAATATGGTAACGCTATCAGATGATTATAAGAATATAATTTTTTTTAAAAAGGAATTGTCTAATTTTACATGTATTTGATAATAATAATAATAATAATATATTAAAGTTGTACAACCATAGTTTGATACTCTTTACCATACTAAATACTACTTGCATCCAATAAATAATGGGGTATTTACTCTTAAATCCCCCATTAAATTTTTCGGTTAAGTTTAGCATCTCACTGAATATTAAACTAACACTGATAACCCTACTAAATATTAAACTAACACTGACCTCCCTTAATACTATAGTACTGTTGGTTATATTTAACGGTGCTATAGTAAAAATCATGAAAAATATCATAAACACCCCTCTGATATATCCAAAATAATAAATTTATCCCTTGATTATAAAATAATATAAAGATTCAATTTTTTATAATCCTTTGAAACTAATTAATATTATAGACAATTCTCAATATTATTTTTTATTAAAATAATATAAAATATTTAAAAATTCATAAAAAATAAAAAATATATATTTCATACACTAAATAATTTTTATAAATTTTAAAAATTTACTAAATAATTACAAAATAATTTAACTTATTAAAATTGTTTAGTTTTTATTAAATTACTTATTAAAATTTACTTGCTTAATCTATAATTATTTAATAAATAAAATATATTTTAATTACTAAATATATTTTATTTACTAAATAATATTTATGAATTTAAATAATTTTAATAAAATAAGTAAGTAAATACTTCGTTTTATAACGGTTGATGTCAACACTTAATACAAAAACTAGTTATCAAATCGATGGTTAATTTTCATTAAATAAATAAAATAATTATAAATAAGTGTTACTAACTTATACTTTAAAATATAAGTAAATAAATAATTTTTTTAATCTCAAATTATTTTCAAATTAAATTAAATTAAATTTTTTTAATTTATAATGGATTAATAAATTGATGAGTTCATAAACGTCGCACTTATCAAATGTAACAGAGTTAACGGATCAAATCATTTGACCATCGATTTTCTTATTATATAACTAGGGGTTTCTTATTATGTAATTATTTAAATTTATAAAAATTATTTAGTTTATGAAATATATCTTTATTATTTTTATAAAATTTTCTTAGTTTTTAAATATTTTATATTATTTTAATAAATAAAATATCTAGAATGTCCTTATAATATTAATTAATTTTAAATGATTATAAAAAATAAAGTCTTTATATTATTTTATAATTAATAAATGAGTTTATTATTTTGGATATATTAGAAGGGTGTTTATGATATTTAACATTAATTGTTACTGTAACACCCGTTAAAAATAAATAACGGTGCTACAATATTAGAAGATCTGTGTTAATTTTAACTTAGTGGAATACTAAGCTTTACTAAAAAATTTAATAAGGGATTGAGTGTAAATATCCCAATAAAAATTCATTTCAATTATGTTCCTAAAGTATTTTAACAATCAAGTATATGAACTGTGTGCTTATTTATTAGGGATTGTGTCAACAATATTTGAAACCCCTAAAAGAAAAGTTAAAAAAATTAAAAAAAAAATCTTGAAAAAATTAGAAGATGT
>JANLJB010003004.1:0-18883 GCA_026212285.1 Bursera cuneata
ATTTTTATAGAGTATTTATCTAGAAAAGTCTTAATTGAATATATCTCAACTTTTTAATTTTATAAAAAATTTTAAAAATTATTAAAAACCTTAATTGAATATATCTTCTAAGCATTGTTCAGAAGTAGCTAGACTATAAACCAAAGCTCTTCAATCAAATTTAAAAGAAATATGCATATATAGAACGAAGATCTGTTCGGAATATACGGTTGGGTGGAGACGCGGAATTCTGGAAAGTAAAGAAGGTCGATCCGCAACTCACTAAATTATGCCAATGGACCTACCAATTATATTGGTTATTTAATTTCTTGGTGCTTATCTTATTCCAAGTCGCATTGATTTGCCATAGCTGAGTCCATGCATAAAACGTACCATAATTAGGCTAGATATTGATTAGACAGTGTAATGATGAATCTAGATATTTGTTAATGGATTGCGATGCCGATAAGATCAGAACGCGGGAACACATGTGTACAAAATTCGTCTAGAATAATCTTATATGGATTGGAACTGATCAGCACAGGGCACACGCTTGGTGGTAATTAAACCTAATTAACATGTTAGTAGTTACACGCTTCAGCGGCTAAGCCAAAAAACGATTCCTTCCCCAAAGTGTTTGTGGCTGTGCATCGTGTTTGAAACTAAGCTCCAAATATCTACTTGAAGCTCCGGTGCGCGGTAGTAAGCTAAAGCCGAAGACGCAGCCAAGCATAGTACATTTACTTTCATACACTCATTTGAAGCTTCAGAGATCCATGAGCAATATCTTTGGTCAAGATCAGAGATTTAACTCATTGTGTGTACAAATTGCTTTTGAATTATACATTAATTAGATCTTATTAATAAAGCTAATCATTAATATTAACTTAAACTAATTTCTAATTATAATAACATATAACAACCTTTCAATTGCCTTTTGTTCCAAAACATAATTAATAACTATTATATATATATAGGCTCGGATAATTGAGACTTAATTTTTTTTATTTAATTTTACATATTATATGATAACCGTTTATTTTTCTAATCTAATTATGTAAATAACTGCTGAATTGGCATAAAAAAATTATATTTTTATTTCTCATCTATGAATTGTAGTAAATCAACGGTTATCAAATAATGTATAAAATTAAATCTAAAAAAATTAAATTTTAATAGTTTGACCTCTATATATATATATATATGGTCAGGCTATTAGGACTTAATTTTTTTGACTTAATTTTACACAGTTCTTGATAACCATTCATTTTTCTAATCTAACGGTGAAAAAAATTGCTGAATTGACATAAAAAAAATCACTTTTTAATTTCTTTTTTCCATCCATGGATTACAGTAAATCAACGGCTATCAGGAGGTGTGTAAAATTAAGTCAAAAAAATTAAGTCCCAATAGCCTGATCTTTTGATAGCCGTTGATTTACTGCAATCCATGGATGGAAAAGATAAGTTAAAAAATGATTTTTTTTATGCCAACTCAGTAGCTTTTTTCACCGTTAGATTAGAAAAATGAATGGCTATTAAAGAGTGTATAAAAATAAGTCAAAAAAATTAAGTCCCAATAGCCTGACCCTATATATATATATATATTTATCTATCTATTATAACTTAATATTTTTGTCTTACTTTTACACACTTCTTGATAGCCATTCATTTTTCTAATCTAATGGTAGAAATAGTTGCTGAGTTGACATGAAAAAAAATACATTTTTAACTTCTTTTTCTCATTCATAGATTGTAGTAAATCAACTGTTATCAATGAGTGTGTGAAAATTAAGTAAAAAACTAAGTCTCAATAATCTTACGCTATATATATATTATGTAATAAATAATAAATTAAACTGTAATAAAGGTCAAAGTTGCAAGAACACACAAGCATATGAAGAGTACATTAAACTTTTTATTGCTTCCATTGAAGCTTGAAATCGAGATGAAATGAACATAGTTAGACATCATGGCTGTCCAAATGACCGATGAGATTTCGCTCTAAAAGTGAAGTTTTGATCGGAAACTCAATTTTTAAATGGGTATTTATAAAAATTATTTAAATTAAGAATTTTTATTAAAAATTTGATATATTTTTAAAATATTTTGATATCATAACTCATATAATTTTTGACACTTTATGTTTGACACTATTCGTCGCTTGATATATTTTGTTGCATATTGTTGGATGATTTCAGGTAATGACATCTGACACTCGACCTAGTCTATTCGAATGTTGTCAAATGCTATCAACCATGTTGAATATCAGTCAAGACATTAAAAAAAAAAAAAAAAAAAAAAATCAGTCGCAAGTAAAATGCGAACACACTTCGGCTTGGCTTTGATCAATTACTTCANGGGGATAAGTGTTAGTTTAGTAAAAGTGTGGGGTTAAATGTTTCTTGAAATCTAATTGGGGGGTCAGAGTAAATTCCCCCTTGTTCAAGAGTTCAACTTTTCCCGTATAAGCAATTGGGCGGGCTCCTATATGCTAGCTCTTGGACCAACTACTGGTAGCTCGGCCCCTTATCAAATCTATCTGGTTGCATGTGTAGAATTACATTTTCTAAATTACATAATATTATATCTTATGCAGAGAAATATTGAAAATAATTCAAAATTATTAACTTTTAAAGTGGGGTTCTTTATTTACACTCTAATTAATACTTTGAACGACCATTAAACCTTTACACCTGATATGTAAATAAAAATTTAGTCAATTACTCTACACACATTCGACTTTACTAAAAATAAATCCCCATGTAGATCTATTATCCACTTTACCAATTTTTCTTTCTAACTTATTTTACCTTAACGTTTAATTTTAATTTAATCTTTCATATTTTTTATACAATTATTTTTTATTTTTTTATAATACCAGAAGTAAACTCTCATATAGATTTTTTTTATCCATTTTATCAGTATTTCTTTCAACTTATTATAAATTATTATATAACCTTGTGTATGATTATTTTTATTTCTTCGTATTATAAATCATTATATAACCTTTCATTCGATTAAATAGTCTTAGAACCAGTTTGAGAATGTCTTTTGTTGCAAATATAAATGCTTACTTTTGAAGTAAAGCAATATAATGTGCTCGATAATATTTCTCAAACTGCTAGAAAAATGTTAGTTTTATAAAGAGTTTTAAAAATAGGGAACCTCCTGTTTTAGGAAAATTACTTCTGCTTTTAAAATATAAAAAATTATAATTATCCTTATAAAAAAATTAAATGCACAAAATTATAATGTGTTCGAGAATATTTCTCAAACTGCTAGAAAAATGTTAGTTTTATAAAGAGTTATAAAAACAGGGAATCTCCTGTTTTAGGAGAATTACTTCTGCTTTTAAAATATAAAAAAGTATAATTATCCTTATAAAAAAATTAAATGCACAAAGTTATATTTATTTGTTTTCAACCTACAAAATAAAGCATAAATATATATTATAATTATAAATTTATTTGATTTTACATATATTTACTTAATATGCTTTTATAAAATTTAAATCATTTTATAGATATATACCTATTTTAGAATTATAATATTAATTTTAAATTATTTTTTGGTACTAAATTAAATTAAAAATAATTTAAACTTTGATTAGCTATACAATTCATATGTTATTCCTTTAATTAAGTTTTTAAAATATTATAAATGTTATTATTTATATAAAATTATAAATTATTTATATAGAATTTACTAGAAATAATTAAAAAATAAAAAATTATTTTAAAATATTATAAATGTTACTATTTATATAAAATTATAAATTATTTATATAGAATTTACTAGAAATAATTAAAAAATAAAAAAATTATTTAAAATATTATAAATGTTATTATTTATATAAAATATTAATAATTAAATATTATACAGTACATATGTCTATTTTAATTATTTATATATAATAAAAACAAAAGCAATAACATTCTCTAACACATCTATTATGTTTTTTAAAAAAGTAAAACAGTTTTTAAAAGTTCTTTGTCAAATACGTTCAACTTATTTTATAAGTTGCTTATGTATGTAATAAAATAGAAATTGCTTATTTTTAAAGTAATAACAATTCCGAACTGGTCCTTAATATAGTTTTGTCTTTAACTTAGCATGTATTATTTTTAATTCCTACAATGAAGTTTTATATTTTTTATTTTATTTTAGTTTTTATATGAGTTTCACTTTAAATTTTATTTGGTATTTTAGTAAAGTTACATTCTTTTATTATTATATTTAATAAAATCATATTATTTTTGTTATTTATTTAATAGATAATTTAATAATATAATTTTCTATTTAAGAAAACGACGCCGGTTATCACCCCTTTAAACGCCACCGTCTCCTACCCTAGAATTGCCAAAACCTCCCCAGTAAACCCACCTAAAACCTAATCAAAGAAATTCGGTACAGTCGGAAGCGGCAAAATACAGTTAAAAAACCCAACTTCAATTTTAGAGACTTTCAAACACCTTTCCTCATTGCTATAAAATCTTTGTAAACCCTAAATAAAGTAAAGATGCAGCACGACGAGGTCATATGGCAAGTTATCAGGCACAAACACTGCAGCTTTATGGCCAAGTAATTTTTATTTTTATTTTTTATTTCTTCGTTTTGGTTCTTGTATCATGTATCTTAAATTTGAGTTAGGATTTCGTTGGAATTTGATTGGCTTGGAATGTTTTTTTTTTTTGTTTTTTTTTAAAGGATCGACACTGGGAAATTCTGTAGAAACCCTTACAACGTGACTGGGATCTGTAACCGAAGCTCTTGCCCTCTCGCTAACAGTCGGTATGCCACCATTCGTGACCATGAAGGTGAATTTTATTTTCTGGGTCGTGGAAATTTCACTTGTGCGTTGTTATTTCTGTGGCTAACCATGCTATGATGTTGCTTTTAGTGGAGCTTGTGCTGTTTTTGGAATCTGTTGTGTTGTTTACTACATTGACGAATTCATGTTTATGTTCATTTTGTTTGGTGTTCTCATCTGCAGGTGTATTTTATTTATATATGAAAACTATAGAAAGGGCACACCAGCCGAACCAATTGTGGGAAAGAGTTAAGTTGCCGAGAAACTATGAGAAGGCACTTGAAATTATTGACAAACATCTGGTATGGAAGATCTAGCCTGTGGTTGAACGATATTGGCTTTGGTTTTCTTGTATGATTCTGCTTGTAGGGTCATAAAGTGATTAGTCTGAATTTCAGTTTGCTGTTTTCGATTTCACAGATGTTTTTTCCTAAGTTTTTGGTACACAAAACGAAGCAAAGGTTGACCAAAATGACTCAGATGCGGATTCGCATGAGAAAGCTTGCTTTGAAAACAAGGTTCACAACCTTTGCATGCTTTCAATTAGTTAGTTGCTTGGATCACTTTTAATATTCTGCATTCGGCTTTTTTTTTTAAATGGATAATGTAACTGTGCAATTTTATTACTAATTTTTATGTTGCCTTGTGTTCTTTTTCCAGGGAGAAAATTATGACGACACCTAGGAAGGAGAAAAAGAGGGAGGCTAGGAGAGAGGAAAAGGCCGAAAAGGCAGCGGTTTTGGATAAGGTTATTTTCCCAGTCATGCTACTGATGTGCATGAACTGTATTTTGCCTGCATAGCTCTTAGCAACATTATTTATTCTTTCTGCAGAGTATTGAAAAAGAATTGCTAGAACGACTTAAGAAGGGGGTTTATGGTGACATATACAATTATCCTGCCGACAAATATAATGAGATTCTTGATAAGGAACAGCTTGCTGCTAGTGATATTGAAGATGATGAGGTATTTCTATAAAAAAGTAATCTGACTTTCCTTTTCAGCTGCTGATTTTTTTGTTTAGTTATTTTATGGGTACATCATTCTTTCAGAAAGTGAACTTTGCTTTCTTATTCTAAGTGGTTTCATTTTTTTATCACTGAATTTCTTTTGTTTGTGAATGAAATAAGGAGGAAGCTGAAATAGAATATGTTGAAGGGTATGATGATCTTGAAGAGGAAGATGATATGGAAGATTTTGGTGGTCTTGCAATTAATAAGTCACATACAGATGATGATGAAGGTAAAACTGCTTCTGGCTTCACATATATTTTCATGATTTTATGCATACATTAGTTGTTCATGTGTATTGGGATGCTAACTTAGAGTTTCATTTAGTTTGATAAATTGATAATATTCACCTTCTGGTAAGGGCTTTTTATGTTTTAAAACGTTACATTTTACTTGAATATGATGACTGGGTCTAGATGAATTTGACTGGCCATCTATCAGGACCACAATGTCTTTCCAATCGCTTTTTATTACTTTTTACATTGAGTTTCTGTTTCTAAAATGTTTCTATTCCAAGCTATTTGAAACATGGAACCCAAATGATATTTTATTAGTTGATGGATGCATGGACTTAAATATTGGTGATTAATGTACAGTTAGTATGGATGATGATGATGAGGAGGCAGTAGCAGTTGATCGCAAGAGAGGGAGAAGAGAATCTAGCTTGGCATCGAGAAAGCTCGAGAAAGATGAGCCTGGTGCCAAACTAAAGAAGAAAGCAAGGGTACATGTTGAGGTGAGGTCTTATGACTACATAGTATATTTTGAGTAGTGTAGATTTTCAATCTTGTTAAGACGTATCACATTTTCACTGAGGGTGATAGCCACATTTCTTAGAAGCAATACCAGCATTATCTGTGCATCTGGATTTCACAAGCATAGATATGTGTTACTGAACTCTGCTTTTCGAAGCCTTATATCAAATTCATGAGAGTCATGTACATAATATCATTCTTCCTGGAACCATGTTTAGGATCTTAATTTTTCTTAAATCATAGGCCCTCTGAAATCATAGGTGCCAAATTTGGTTGCTTCCAATTCCATTAGCAAATCGGATACAAAACATTGATGCTGTAATTTGGATCTTCCATGTGTCTGGGAGTTGCAAGGAATTTCATAGAGTGCTAAATCTGCACTGAGCAATTGATTCTTGATTAAATGCATACATGGCTCCTAGTGAAATTGCGAACTTATCATGTTTTTGACGGCCTACTGTCGTGGTTAAGAAGTATCACTTAAATTATCGGAACTTATATGGACCGTTGCAACTTGCAATTCTTATATGTTAAATGAATCATGTTTGTGGAATTAATTGCAATTGGCTTTTGCATGTCATATTCCTGATTGTTATCTGCTATCAATAAAGGTCGAGCCAATCCTGATATCTCAAATTTATTCTGTCAGGTTGAGCGAGAAGATGCTGATGAAAGACAAAAAGCAGTCCACTGAGAGTGTCGAGGGAATTGCTTCTTGTTTGATTTTTGAACTAGTAAACGGCCAATTTTTCAGCCATTAGGATGTCGGCAAAGCTTTGTCTGTGAAATTGTTGGAGAAAGGGCAAATGTTGTATTGTTGAGTCGCTATAATATGCAAAATTTTGACTTGGGTGTTGGAGAGATACTTTCTTAGATATCACTTTTATATTTTTCAGCCTTAGTGCCTTTTGTTTCTACGTTCTCGTTTTTCCAATATATCTTTTGATCTGAGTTGAATGACAGATTCACCTTTGCAGCCTCCACTTGTTTCTGGCTTCACTTAATCTAATATTGTATTGGCACTCATAATCAGAACGGAGAGAAAGATCCAGGATGTATGATGTGAATGTGCTGGGAATAGAATAAACATTACCTTACCGGTTGGTTAATACTTATTCCATTTGGTAACGGAGTCACCACTCAACATTATGATATGGCTAAGTTTCTTCCTTGTTTCGTTGTATAACGGAGTCAACACTCAACATTATGATGTGGCTAAGCTTCTTCCTTGTTCCATTGTGTAGCGGAGTCAACACTCAACATTATGATTATCGAAGAAAATACCATCCTCAGCCCCCACCCGGAGAAGATTGATACGCCCAAAGATTTATTAAAGAGTTAATTTAAGCTTTCTCTGGGATTGAATATCGGAATTTAATTTTTATTTGATTAATTTTTTATTATTTTTTAAAAATATTGGTGAAATATAAGGATAGAATTGTAATTATACGTTATCAAATTAGATCAATCACCAAGCTACACCAATAGAGACCAACAAACGAAAAGAAGAATCGTATAGTCCAAGCCCAGCCACAAGTACAACTAGCTACTTCAAGTCGCTCCGGTTAAGTCTCACTCTTTCTCTCATTCTTCTTCTGCATCGTCACTCCCAATCCCAACAACATGAATCCAATTCTTCATAATTATCCACTTCTCACTTTCATTTTATCCCAACTCGATCCCAACGCTCATCCACCACTTCCACCTCAAACTCACAATAATTTGATCACAAAATATCCTCACTTAACCAACCCAAACATTATCAAATCACTCTCTCAGGCCATTCCCGTCCAAGTCAAGCAGACCCACTTTCTCCTCAGCTCCCTCGGGCCCCGTCCCGACCCGAAAACCGTCTCCGATGCTCGGTCCAAGATTGCCCAGATCCATGAAACTGCGTCGACGTCACCCGAGATTGACATGTACAACACGGTGGTGAGGCTAGAGGATATGCACGAGGAGTATGAGAGGAAGCTGAGGGAAGCGGAGGAGATGCTGGATCGGGTCTACGGGTCGGTGGCGTCGGATTTGGAGGACGTGAATGAGGAGGTGGTGAAGATACTGAGCGAGGCGAAGAGTGGTGCTGTGGTGGAGAGAGTTGAGCTTGTTGATCGTCAGTTGAGGTTCTTGCCTGAGGATTTCGGAAGGCTTCATGGGCTGCTTGTGCTCAATCTTTCTCGCAATCAGTTAGAGGTAATAGATATTTAATTTGAAGTTTAGAAACCAAGAACTTGTAGATTCCTTTTTTTTTTTTTTTAAATTTTATATCCTAAAACTTCTAATTGGAGCAATTGAAGTCTGAAACCTGTGTATGAATCCTGAAAGCACATGCAGTATTTTGTAGTTCCAATTACTTCCGATCATAATATATCAATGAAACTTATATGGAGCCAATTTGTCGAATTATTACTGTGAAATTCTGAACTTTTTAAACGATTTTTATGCAATGACCATAGACCTCTTTTTTTTTTTTTCGATATGTTTCAAAAGTCTCCTATTATTTTGATTACTTTTTAGATTAACCAAATATTACTTGGTTTTTATTGCTGAAGACATCACTATTTCCTAGTTGATAATAGTGGTATCTTATCAGTTGGGGTTTTTTTTGCCATTCCTAGATATTGTTGCTTTCTAATATTGTTTTGTGTGAAACAGGTCATCCCTGATTCGATAGCAGGACTACGGAAACTTGAGGAGCTTGATGTTTCTAACAACCTTTTAGGGTCTCTGCCTGACTCTATTGGATTGTTGCTTAACCTGAAGGTCCTAAATGTGTCAGGAAACAAGCTAAATGCCCTTCCTGAAAGCATTGCTGGCTGCAGGTATTTATTATATTTCGTTTTCTGTTATATCAGCCTATAAGGTTTTCTTTTTTTCCTTTTTCCTTTTTCCTCTTTTTTTTTTCCGTGGTCTGCTTCTGAACACCCGTTGCTATTTCATTTTTAGTTCATTGGTGGAGTTAGATGCGGGCTTCAATACTTTGTCATGCTTGCCAGCAAATATTGGGTATGGACTACTGAATCTTGAGAGGCTGTCAATCCAGCTGAATAAGATCCGTTTTCTTCCCCCATCTATTTGCGAAATGAGGTCTCTGAAATACCTGGATGTTCATTTCAACGAGCTTCATGGCCTGCCACGTGCAATTGGGAGATTGACAAATCTTGAGATTCTGAACCTTAGCAGTAATTTTAGTGACTTGACAGAGCTTCCAGAAACACTAGGTGATCTAATTAATCTCAGGGAACTCGATCTCAGTAACAACCAACTGCGGACTCTTCCTGACACATTTTACAGGCTTGAAAATCTAACCAAGCTGAACTTGGAGCAGAACCCAATCGTTATTCCCCCAATGGAGATTGTGAACAGAGGGGTTGAGGCCGTCAAGGAGTTTATGGCAAAGAGGTGGCTTGATATTATAGCTAAGGAACAACAGAGAAGCATGCTTGAAGCAAACAAACAGCAAGAAGCTCAGAGTGGATGGCTGGCATGGGGAACTTCCATGGTGACCAACTTTGTTTCTGGAGTTTCACAGAGTGTTGGAGGATATCTAGGAGGAGGAAAAGCTTCAACTGATCCATATTGGGATCAGCAGTTGTAATTTTGATATACCCTGATCTTTGCAGAATGGTGTGCACAGATTGTCACATGTACTGATGTACAGTTGATTGTGAGATAGCTTTTGGTACCTGTAAGATATAATACTACTTGCAGTTATACTTCCAAGCATTCTTCTTTGACATAAAGTTCTGAATATTTGATGTTACTAATAAATTATACAGCCAACTACGTTTTTGAGCGAGTCAGTACTATGGATTATGTTATCTTTTAGTTTTGGTTTATGACTGTTCTTCTGGACAGACTCCAAATTGGCCTTTTATTTGATTGTCAAACAATTATGCTTTCATTTTTATGATTATCCATAGCAAACTTTGAAGTAACTTGATCTTGGGAGCCCTCCTACAGTCTCCGAATTCTTTCATGTCTATCAGATCAAATGGCTGGCACTGATGTCACTGTGGTAGGATGGATATTACTAATATTTATAACTAACTTTTTGTATTTCCGACTCTCCGTAGGTTGATATTGTTGGTTAGGTAAGATCGTGCAAGCAAGGTAGGTGGATTAGTATTTAATAAACAATCTTTCTAATCAGTGTAGGAAAATTATGAAAAATAGTCAATTTAGGGGTTAAAATGAAAAATAATCGATCAAATTTGAGACCTTGGATCATGGTCCTTGGTCTCAGACCGTGATCTACAGTACGCGGTCCAAAAATTTGATTAGAATTTTAAAATTTTGGTCTTTAAACCCCTAAGTTAGCTATTTTTTTTCCTACTACATATTTTTATGTGCAAGTGGTTGCCTAACAGCTTACGGCTTCCATAATTAATAAGCTCAAGTGCTTTCTCCATAAGTTAAGGCCTCTTCACAATTTCTACATCAGCCCTTCGTCTCATTTGGAGCTCCACATTTAGTTGTAATGGAGACAGCAATCTTCCAGGCTACCAGCGACACCACTACTCTTTCTGTTCCTCCCAATTTCATCATCCCGGAGGACAAAAGACCACACCTCTCACAATTGTCCGCTTTGGCCTCCATTCCCATCGTTGACTTGAGCGAATCTGGCACCGAAAAGGGTGATCTTCCATCCCCTTTGATACAGAAAATATCACAAGCTTGTGAGGAGTATGGCTTCTTCCAGGTCATCAATCATGGAGTCTCACAAGAATTATGCAAGAGAATGATGACTGTCATTACCAACTTCTTCGAATCGCCTTTTGAAGAGAGACAACAATTCTTTACAACAGATCTTTCCAAGGAAGTAAAGCTTTTTAACTACTACCTCAAGACTGAAGACAAAGAGAAAATCTCAATGTGGAGTGAATCCTTCAATCATCCATGGCATCCTACAGAAGATATGAGCTATCTTTTACCAGAAAATCCACCTCAATACAGGTATTTGTACTTTACCTTTTACCCTTAAAACTCCTAATTATCAAGTGATCCTACCATTATATTATCTATTATATTTTTCTCTTTGGATTGCGATAGAGAGGTGTTTGCTGAGTATGCAAGGGAGATTGGTTCACTAATGAATAGGCTTCTGAGTTTATTATCCCAAGGGCTGGGGCTAGAAAAGGATTGCTTGCAAAAGAGGCTTGGTAAGAAGCCTACTCTTAAAGCACAGTCAAACTACTACCCTCCATGTCCTGAGCCAGAGCTCACCCTGGGTCTGGCAACTCACACTGATCTTAACGCACTTACCGTGCTTATGCAATCTGAAGGAGCGACTGGCCTCCAAGTGATTAAAGATGGCAAATGGGCAGCCGTTCAACCTGTTCCTAATGCATTTGTCATCAATCTGGGTGATCAACTCCAGGTGAACAATATATATTCTTAACCTCCACTAGGATTGTTGCTCTTAAAGCTAATTTAGCTAATCAATAACCTACCGGTTATACTCAGCTACAGTCTGGTGGTGGACTGGTGATTCTTTTCATGCATGGCACTCGTTAGATGCCTCAACTTTCACCACACAAAATTTACACATATAGCTTAGGCAATAATCAAGTTTACATTATTCCGAACGGATAATGGGTCACGGGCCCATGACCTGAGAACTGTAGCATAGGCTGGATTTGATCCCCAGCACGTAATCGTGTTGTGCCGCCGGGGCCTTTGAGTCCAGGCACATGGACCTGGACTCACACGCTCTACCTATTAATTAAACAGACTCACTTTTGTTTTTTGAAAATTTATAAAAATAATCAAATTTTGGAGAAATATATTGAAAAATAATCAAAATTTGAAATTTTTTTACCATCGACCAACCGGCCGATAAGCCAACATCAACTGACCAAGTTTTTTGATTAAACAATAAAATAAAATTTTTGTAGGTATTATTTTTTAAAATAATCTTTTAAATTTGATTATTTCACATAATTTTTTGTTCTTTTTCAGAATAAAGGTAAAATTGTCATATTAATTTTTCTTTTTGATTATACAAAACAAAATTATAGTTGACTGATGTAAAAATCTAGTGAAAATAACCCATCTGGTATTGAAAAAAAACTCATGTCCGATTAAAGTTATAAAAACCCATATAAAAGGGACCATATTCTCAATTTTTTTTTTGGTTTTATTTTTTAATCCTAAGTTCCAATTGAAAGATACTACAAATACTCTATGAGTAGCAAATATTTTGGATAAATTTTGTAGGTTCTGAGCAATGGAAGGTATAAGAGTGTGCACCACAGGGCTGTGACCAACAAAGCGCAACTAAGAGTGACATTGTACAGGAATTATCGTTATGCAGAATTCCTAGAAGAATTCTTCAGGCAAGAAGGAACCAGGCGAATGGTGAAGGAAGCTTTTGAGCTGCAAAAGTGAAGTAAAATTATAGTTAATTATTTGAAAAGACTTCCAAATCTTTTTTTTGTTTTTTTTCCTCCAAGATATTCAACCTAAGAATAGTTTCAATTATGTATCAATAATAATTATTTATGAGATGATTGATCAATAATAAAAGGTGACAAAAGTTACTTCTTCAAATTAAAGTTTCATGTGCCACATCCGCAGAAGTTCAGTAGGGCACCAGTTCTCCATCAATTTCAAATCTTATGTGCCCCAACAGCAAACATTCTGAAAGGGTAAAGGACTCAATTATTACCCAGAACAATAATTCAAATGCACTCCTGATGAAAAATGGGTTTAATACACATTGGACGAAGTCTGCAGTTAAGTCAGATCGTGTGGCTTGGATCCTGCCATGTCACAGCAGTAAAAGAAAGATTTGCCGTCAAAAACTGCTACTCTGCACCGTATGCAAAAGATGAACCAACGTTCAAATTCGGATTGAAAGGCTGAGTTGAAAAATCAGTTAGGAAAATGGAAAATCCTCCTGAGGTAACCCAAGTTCCGGAAGTGAAACTGAGCTCCTCCTCCGGCGACAGGAATATGCCCGTGATCGGCATGGGTTCTTCAGTTGATAACTTGGATGAAAATGCCATGAAGGTAGCTGTCCTGGAAGCCATCAAGCTCGGTTACAGACACTTCGACGCTGCTTCACTATACGGGACCGAGAAGGCTCTAGGAGAGCCGTAGCTGAAGCACTTAAACTTGGCCTTGTTACTTCTCGTGAAGAACTCTTTATCACTTCCAAGCTTTGGTGCAATGATGTTCATCGTGAACTCGTTGTCCCATCTTTGCGGAACTCTCTTAGGTAAGATAATAACTAAACCAAAATAAATATATCATAATAATAATAATAATAATAGCAATAAAAACTTTTCGCCTGCATTCAGCTTTATTTTAGTAAATATTTGCATTCTTGCTTTTGAAAGTGTGATTTGTTAGAATTGTGGCTCATTTCCTAAATCAAATTGAATTCTAAAAGACGTAAGAAAATAGAAGAAATAAGAAAATAAGATTATTTAATAACAGGAGTTCTAATCCTATTAGAATTAGATGATCTCTACATAGAGCTAAAAATATAGGGATTGAGAATCAATTCTATTAAGAAGAGATATGAGAGAGAACTAGACATGAAGGGTTAACATTTTTGTAGGGATGTGAAAAGATACATGAAAGAGGAAATTGAATAAGGGAAACGGGAATAGTTTGAGGGCTCTCCAATATTGGTTATTGATGCCGAACTACATTAAATATTGTGTATCTTTATATGATGTGAAGCCATGGAAGAGTGCCAGAGGCTTGGCCTCACCAAGTCTATCGGCGTCAGCAACTTCTCTGGCAAGAAGCTTGAGACCACACTCTCCCTTGCCACCATTCCTCCTACAGTCAATCACGTGAGTCTTTACTCTTAATTATTCTTATATTATAATTGAGTTTACTAGACATACGTGTGGTGACTGAGAGCTGGTCATTTGTTTAGGTGGAGATGAACCCTGTCTGGCAACAGAGGAAGCTCAGAGAATTTTGCGATGCCAGAGGTATTATTGTAACTGCATTCTCTCCTTCGGGAGCCAAAGGCGCCAGCTGGGGCACTAGTGATTTTTGGAGAATGAAGCATTGAAACAGATTGCAAAGGCTCATGGCAAGACTGTTGCTCAGGTTCCGTCATTTTTCATTGGTTTATATCTGCAGTACATGATGCTTCAAACAAATTTCAGTGTTGAGCTAATCTTTAATATCTTTCTTGGTAACTTGGTGGGTTTGTCTTAGATGGATAATTGAGCAAGGGGCAACTGCTGTTCCTAAAAGCTTCAATGAGTAGAGACTGAAGGAGAACCTGGATATCTTTGACTGGGCACTAACTGATGATGACCATAAGAAAATTAATCAAATAAAGCAGCACCAAATGATGCCCGGAAATGATTTTGTCACCCCTAATGGACCATACAAGACCGTGGAAGAGCTTTGGGATGAGTGAGTTTTAGCTTTTTGTATATCAAATATTGTTGCAAGTGTGAGGTGACTTATTCCTTTCATCATCATTGCAAGTGTGAGGTGACTTGTTCCTTTCATCATCATTGTATGCCGATTGCTTGCTGTTACTTCTTGGCTATGATATTTTCATACATGGATATAAGCTATTCAGAAATAGTTTATGTTTAAAAAATAATATATAATTGGTATTTAATTTTAAAAAGGTTATGTGATTGATATTAAATTTAAAATATATCGAAGAAGAAAATATTTTTAGAAAATATATTTTATCACTTCTATTAAAAGATTTTATTGTATTACTATTAAAAATAATTAATTATATTACAGTATTAGAGAGTTTGTATTAATTTTAATTTAATGAGATATTATGTTAGAATAAAAAATTGTGACTAAAAAATTTAACGGGGTTGAGAGTAAATATCCCATTTAAAATCTTAAATAACGCACGATAAATAGAAAGTCAGATAAGGTGGCTCGATTACAGCCACTAACAACAATACGGATCCAATTTGCCTTCAAAAGTTGCTTGCTTGCCACGACACCGTTAGCAAAACTTAAACGGGCGTTCAGATTTCAATTTTGGATTGAAGGCTGGGTTGTAGAATCAGTGAACAAAATGGAAAAATCTCCGCAGGTTATCCAAGTTCCGGAAGTGAAACTGTGCTCCTCTTCCGGAGACCGGAAGATGCCGGTGATCGGCCTGGGAACTGCAGTTGAGAACTTGGACGAAAATGCCATGAAATTGGCTGTACTGGAAGCCATCAAGCTCGGGTACAGACACTTCGACACGGCTGCATTGTACGGTACCGAGAAGGCTTTAGGAGAAGCCATAGCTGAAGCACTTAGACTCGGCCTTATTGCTTCTCGTGAAGAACTCTTTATCACTTCCAAGCTTTGGTGCACTGAAGCTCATCGTGATCTTGTTCTTCCATCTTTGCAGAAGTCTCTTAGGTAAGATAATTACTAAACCAAAACAAATATATGATAATCTTAGTTATAAAATCTTTCTTTTGTTTTGTTTTATTTGCGGTTCAAGCATATTATAAGCATGCAGCTGCATTTTAGTATATGTTCTGATTCTTGATTTTGAAGGTGTGAACTTGGTGTAAATCCATTTATGATTCCATTTTTAGATCAGTGTAATATAGAGCACCAGAGAGGAGAAAGAACTTAAAGCATGATATCTTCCAGATGAGTTTAGCTATTTGAAAGTGGATTTGACAACATTAATTTTGAGCTCACACTTACTAACATGGGATCCCAATTGCTGATCTAACAGTAAGAATATCCTACTAATGTGGAATCCACAAATAACCAGTCTAAGATTTTAGATGGAGTGGTTATGAAATAAAACAAAGGAATATTTGTATACTATTTCTCAGCGCGAATTCAAATCATAAAATGAAAGAAGAAGAAAAATTAAGCTTATTTACTTCACTTTTATGAGCAGGAATCTTCAGATGGAATTCCTTGATCTTTATCTCATTCACTGGCCCATCAGTTTTAAGCCAATGGAGAAAATTATCATGTTCCAAAGTGATGGATATGAGCTTCTACCGTTGGACTTTAAGGGTGTGTGGGAAGCCATGGAAGAGTGCCAGAGGCTTGGCCTCACCAAGTCAATTGGTGTCAGCAACTTCTCTAGCAAGAAGCTTGAGACCATACTCTCGCTTGCTACCATTCCTCCTACAGTCAATCAAGTGAGTCTTTACACTTAACTATTGTTATATTTTATTTGAGTTTACGAGACACATATGTGATGACTGAGACCTGGTCATTTGTTTAGGTGGAGATGAACCCTGTCTGGCAACAGAGGAAGCTGAGAGAATTTTGCAATGCCAAAGGTATTATCGTAACTGCATTCTCTCCTTTGGGAGCCAAAGGGACCAGTTGGGGAACTAATGNATGTCTTGGAGAATGAAGCACTGAAACAGATTGCGAAGGCTCATGGCAAGACTGTTGCTCAGGTTCCATAGTTGTGATTGGTGTTTGCATTACATGATACTTCAAATAGAAGTTTTTCAGCTATCTTTAATATCTTTCTTGGTACCTTGGCAGGTTTGTCTTAGATGGATAGTTGAGCAAGGGGCAACTGTTGTTCCTAAAAGCTTCAATAAGGAGAGAATTAAGGAGAACCTGGAGATCTTTGACTGGGCACTAACTGATGATGACCATGAGAAAATTAATCAGATAAAGCAGCATAGAATGATTTCCGGAAAAGAATTTGTCACCCCTAATGGACCAGACAAGACCGTGGAAGAGCTTTGGGAAGAGTGAGTCTTAGCCTGTTGAAATTGTGCAACTTTTGTGAGATAAATAAGGAAACAATTGCAGATTTGATGCTTGAATGTTTAGCCAATTTTTTACAGTTTCAATTATTTTTTTAATTTGATTTGTTTCGATCGTAGTTTGATTTAATATAATTGTTATTGAATTTTCGAAGTGACATGTGTTTTGTCTTAAATTTAAAATGCATTAAAGAAATATGTAGAAAAGAATATTTTTAAAAAACATAAAATGTTTAGCTTCGAATATACTAACTACAGAGAATTTCAATTAAGTCTTGAAGTATTGAGGGTAAAAGCACATAATTTAAAATTTCTATCTATCAATTTTACGATAAAAATGTTATTTCACGTTGTAATTAAACCAACATAATCCCCTGACAATAATTTAACTAGAATATCTTTTTTGATTTTGACTAAACACTGATAGGCTTTCCAATGGTAGTTTACTATTTTGTAATTCTAATTTCCCAAATGGGCCTTTTGAAACTTCTATTCTTCTTCTACCTATTCTCTTACTGTTCTTTTCTCTTATTGTTTCACTTCATTAACATAACCAATTAAATCAAAAGTTTGCATCGCATCTTCGTTTCATGTTTTAGAAATGGAGAAGAGAGTTTGTTTTTGAAGCAATTCATAAGCTTTTACTTGAAAAGTGACCCAGATTCGTGGATCATGTTAAAAATTTATCATATTCTAAAAAATTTAGATATCATGACTTATCGAGCGTTCGATAATATCTGTTGAATACCATATGATACTTGATGAAAATTATTGGATATTGTCAGATAACGTTGGACAGTAATATCCGATGTTCGATACATACTGTTAGGCATTGTTGAGTGTATCGGACATTGAACAGAAGGTCATGACATAAAAAATTTTCGTGCGTGAGTCAAAACTCAAATGTCACCCTTCAATTTGGTCCATTGCTATAACTTTTTAAAATAACAAGAAGAAAATTCATTTTATAAAAATATAAGAGCCAAATTAAAAGATTATTCTAAAGATTTATTTTGAATTAAATGATTCTTTTAAACACGCCGTTTGTGTGGCAATGAGGTGTGACCGAAAGAGGGTGTCGAATCAGCAGCTTCGAGAAAGATTTCAGAGGAAAGTCTAACGTTATATACTATAAGCACAGGAGGAGAGCAAAAACATAATGGAATAGGTAGAGAATCACATTCCTCCATAACTTCCAAAAGCCCCTGAATAAGGTGTCAACACAGCATATGAGTTGAGAACAAGACGCCGGCGTCCTATTCTGATGTACCAATAGACCAATCGTGTTTTTTGGGTTTTGGTTTTCCAGACTCGGCATTTGAACTATCAATCTTTAATGCTCGATGGCAAAAAAAAAAAAAAAAATCCATCGACCTATCAAGTTATCAGATGATGGTTATTGTATCTAAAATTTTTTAAAACATGATTTTTTTTCAAGTCGCACCATTAGGTGTATTCATCGATGTCGGACGTAAAACGCCAATTTGAATGACTTCATTGTTGACGCAACAACTTTGGACTTTGTAGGGTTTGAACTTTGAACACAATGCGAACCATGTCAGCTTGTAAAGATGAATATTGCTTTCTTTCAAATCAAATAATCGGATATGTCACCAAGATACTCCTAAATTAGA
>JANLJB010003010.1:4775-27647 GCA_026212285.1 Bursera cuneata
TATAAATACGTACGTAACTCAGGAATTAAAGAGATTCATATTTAAAAATAAATAAATTTAATATAAATAAACTTAAAATAATATTTATTATTTATTAATATTGAGTTAAATCAATTTTAATAAAAACTGAACTTATCATATTCTATCTTACCAATCTTTATCATATCTTATCTAACATTACCCACAATTTGACTGTCAATATGGTAATTTCCAAGGCGAAAATAAAAATAATAGAATGAAGTACAACGACTTTCTGTTGACTTCTNGGAAAGTCAGTAAGTCAATAGTGTACTGTTCTTGAATGCTGACGCTTGACTCTGGGTCTGTCCTGGGGCTGGCCGGTAGCGGTTGCACAATCCATATAGAAGCTCGCCGACCATTTAAAGTTTAAAACCGCCCTTGTACAGTTGTACCATGACTTATATACATGACGTACAACGTTTTACGTGAGTGTTCGCCTTTTATATGTTTCTTGATATGTTCCTTTTAAGGAAATATTTTAAATTTAAGCTAATTATAATTTTTCAATTGTCTAATTAACTAACCNAGTTGAACAAATTATTTAATGATTTAATTTTTACAAATTAACGAGTATTTATTACAAGAGTATTTTTATCATTTATATTTGAATTGAATAATAGTTAAAAAAATCATTAAACGTATTAAAAATCGAATAAACCCACCCACTAAGTTATTTTTTACTAATTTATAAAATAATTATATTTAAATTCTTTATTTTATTTTAATATCATGTTATTGAGAAGGATAAGGATGGTATACCAGACATTTCACATCTAAGTTTTATAATTACCATTTATAGGATAAACATTCTTGGAATAGGGTTAGCCACCTAGTGTAAACGATTGGACTTGACTTGTATTCTTCTTCGGCGTCAACAAACAGCTTTGTGGCCAAGAACCATCCGCTCACAAATTTAATCTTTCGTAAATTACTAAATGAGCCTATCTACATTCAACTCNACACTCGTGACCACTTATGCTCTGCAAGTGAAGAAGAGGGTTTGGGAACAAAGATGAAGAAGGTTTGGGTGAAAAGATGAAGAATTTTCACTGCAATCAAACAAGAAGAGACACGAACGAACATAAATGGAAAACCACATCACAGGTTGCTATACTTCATTGAGATCTCATTTTCTTTTTATTTATATGAGTTTTGAAGCATCTTTTTAAAGGTTTTTAACATGGAATTAGTTATGTATTGTTTGTGAGATTTGTACTGAGAATTTAGGTGGGCAATAAAATCATTCAACTCTTATCATTAGTNATGGACGTTCCTCGGTTAGAGAACAAAGTGAACGAGTCATGACTGATGGCCATTACAAGACAAGGGCAAAGTTGATTTCTTTATCTTCTTTTAATAGAAAGGTTTCTTTGACCATTTCTCCCTTTTGTAAGAGAACAGAATGATTCTCATCATCCTAATCTTGTCATTCATAATAAAGTGTCGTTTTATCAAATATTCTATAATGGGTTTTTCATAGTTTTAAATTAGATTGGTCAACAAAAATAACATTATCATCTAACGAAATAAAATACACTTAAGTAATTGTTGTGTACTGTGAATATATTATTCAACTTTAGAGCATTGATTTCTGTAATTGGAAAAAAGATCCCATATGATGTTCCCCTCCAGCAAATCACGAATGAAACCTAGTTGATTCCCACATCATTCGCCGACTCCGTGGCAAAAAGGCCCAAAAGGAAAACGATACAGCAGATTTTTCATACCATCATCAACTTGTCCAACTACTGATTAACATAATTATGATGACAGTGACAACGATGAACCACCCATATATAAGCAAATTCCAAGCTCGTTTGAAAGGTTATCCAGTAGTGGGTGTGTGTGAATGTTAAGAAGAGAAAATTAACAAATAAATGTAACATCACATCATAAAAAAGTTTTTAAAAAAACCAATATAAGAGATATCCAGAAATCGAAGGGGCTGGCCTTAATGGCTAGAGAATTTTCGTTTCTTTGTGGGGTTGTTGCTAGTCTTCCACATGAATTGACAGAGTACTCAATTTTTCACACTGTTACAAAACTGGGGAGTCTCCAACATAGTAAAATTCCTTGTCAGAATTTATAATCAATCACCTTCCAACCACTTCGGCACTCAATGCTATCAATCAGTCCATAGTGAAGGCCCCCTAACCAAGTCTCTCAAATTCAGATTGGTTCCCTGTTAGATTATTTATAGGCAATTAAAGTAATAAAATCTATTAACAAATCTTGCGCTTCGAATATTCTATTCCCCTTTTAGCACTTTCTTCATGTAGGGCCCAAAGTTTTGGTATGTCATCCTTCATCCTATCTTTTAATAATAACAAACAATTTGTCCAGACATGCGAGAAACAAAGCAAAGCCAAGCCAAGCCAAGCTCAGAGAAAGGTATCAAGTGGTCCATGTCCCAGAGGATGAGAGCAAAACAAAGTGCAGATTCATGAACTTGCATCAACCTCAATTCCGGCACAAAGAAATGAAAACAAAAAGTTACATCTGCATTAAAATTACATTAATTTTACATAACCTTTATACATGACAGAACTGAAAACACAAATTACAAAGCAATAGGCTCCCCCAGATACAAGTGCAAAACAAACCAACCACTCTTCTCCACCCGTGTCATCTCTTCTCAAAAACTTGCAGAAACAACACCGGAGGAGGTGAGGATTGTCTTTTCAACAGAAAAAAACAACTGAGAACTTAAACAAACAAAACAATCCTTTGCTACAAGACACATAAGCTGAGAACTTGCACAAACAAAATAAACCTTTACTACAGGACACATAAGCTCCTGCTCTAACTCTTTTCAAAAACTTGAGTTATGCAGGAATACCCAATTCACAGCACACCTTATCTTAGTATTTTACATCATAAAGAGCTGTGATCTGAATAAAAAAGGTCAGAATTTCACAGCTTTTTTTTTTTCTTAATATATATATGTATTAGATATTACCTTCTCCAGTTTAATAAGCACCAGGAGAAAGGCTGCATGGAGATAAAAACAAGCTCTCGATGAACTGAGCTTGAAGAAGATAACTTGTTGATGTTGGTCATCACCCCATCCGAAAGACTTCAAGAGCCTTCGGGGGTTGCATCGGAGTTATAGGCACTTGCAGAGGCAGAGGCAGAGCCATTGCTGCCTCCTCCTCTGTTTCTCCCCAGAGCTCTGGAGGCCATGGACACAACAGTCTTGTACAAGCTCTCAAAAATCTGAGCTTTGATTTGTCCTCTCCTTGGGGGAAGACTTGTGTTTCTTTTCTTCATCTTCTCGGGAGAAGAAGCAGCTGTGGACATCGGCGTAGCAATTGATGATCTGCAAGAAAAAACAGAGTTAAAAAGGGGGCAAAAAAAAAAAAAAAAACCAAGTTCAATCGCAATTAACGAACAAAAAAATTGCATAGCATAGTCACGAACTCTTAAAAGAGGTTAAAAAACAAAGCAAGGACTTGAGATGGGTCCTCTGTATTGAAGCAGAGAACACAAAGGATACACGAAAGAAAGGAAGAAAGAGATGCAGAGGAAACAGGGGAAGGGTAGGGGGAGGTGGGAGAGCAAGGAAATAAAAGGAAAAATTTAATATAAAATTTTTGTGTTGATAAGGCAAAAGAATTAGGCTGCATTATATAGCACTGAAGTTGATAAAAAACACTTCGATTTGGTTTTAGCAAATATCCTATTCAAGAATGCATAGTGTACGTGGTGTGTTGGATGAAATTATGTGGGTAGAAATATAAAAAATATTTCTTGCCTTGAAAGTTTCCAAGTCATCACATTGTCGTACTTTTTTAGTTTTAAATTAGCTAAATATTACCCTTTTATGACTTAACAAATGGCTATCAAATAATGTTAAACCACACTTCTTTATATAAACTCATATATCAGGATATAATTGAAAGAATAAATTTAATAATAATAAATTAGACTAAATTATGTGATAATTTTGTAAAAACATTACTCGATATAAATATTTATAGAAATAATTTGTAAGTATAGCATTACTTAATAATAGTGTTGAACGCCTTGAACTTAAAGGTATACCTCTTGTGTTATAAATCGCACTAGTCTCATACCAAATATCATACTATAATTTAGTTTAAGAAGGATATTAAATGATAATTTCAATACAGTAAAATCTTAACTCCAAGATAAAACCTCTCTTTTAACTATTTGATATTCTATTGATGCGGTAATTCTTATGTGAGAATTTCCAATTAAACTTTTGTCAAAAAGGATGAAGCTGTCAAGCTTATTTATTAACCTACACCAGTGTAATGTACGAATTGATAGAGCTTAACAGCTGTAAAGATTCGAATATTGTTATCTCAAAGTCAATAGAAGAACCAATGTCAACCTGATCAGCCTCACCTTCACCTTCACCTTCAGCTTCCACAGAATTGCCAACCGAAACCTAATGTGGCCGCCTTTTGCCATGTCAGAGTTCCAATATTCTGGTTTTCCCAAACAGCACGTGAGATGTCTCCTATGACAACAGCATGGATAGCCATATTTGCATACTACTCCTACATAAAGCACAATAATGAATATGATAATTATATGTAAATATTTGGCGTTGAAAAATGTGTTACTTAAGACATTGGAGTTGTTTATTTAATTGAAAGTTGCGGAGTTTAAAAATTAAATTTCAATCCAATCTGATCCATCATCCGAACCAGATCAATCACAATCCTACCCATGAACATCCAGGTTCTGGGTTATAAACTTCAACAATTTGCCAACAAAAATAACAATATTCTGGGAATTCTTGCTGATGCAATATTGAGGAGTAGTACATTAAGGTAAAAAGTTCTCTGACTCTTTTTTACTTTGAACAGTTGGAAAAAGTTAGGGTAGCACCCACCTATACAATTTGACATTTTACATGTTAAAACCCATTAAATGATTGACTTTGAACCCAACCTTTCATGGAAATTGCAGGGATACATACAGCTTATGATTTAGGCATGCTTGCTTGTGAATTGATGCTTGTTTAAGAGCAAAATGGGAATTTGCTTTGACTATCATGTAGAGATAGCAACAGGTCACAACTTAAGTCTATCTAAAACTTGTTACAAGTTGTTGTTTTTTTTTTTTTTAAAATCCTTTAAGGGGTTTTTGTTTTTAGGTTCGAAGTTGAATGTAACTTAATTTTAGACATTCAAATATTTTAAGTCTGTTTATTTTTAAATTAACACTTTTTATCAATTGCATACCAAATATTGTACTTTTTATCAGTTATCACCCAAATGTTTCAAAGAATTCATCATTCACATCCTAAATTTTAAACAAGGTTAGTTTCCCGTGACAAAATAAGGGTAATTATGTCATTTACTTTATTCAAAATTCAATATATACTAAAATCAAAAGTCAGCTCTAATTCTGGTAAAATTTTGTTTAATTTAGAATTTAACTAGTTTTTGCTAATTATAAAGGCTAATTTATAGTGTGTGTTAGATTTCTATGTCTGTAATTGGAACCAAAGCACAATCAGAGGTAAAAAAGTAATTATAAACTAATCACCTTTACAAACTAACAAAAATTTGGGGTGTGATTGATTAATTTTTTAGAACGTTTGAGTGATCATCAATAAAAAAATGTAATAGTTGATACATATCTCATAATTTTTAAAACCTGAAGGGTAGTTTATGATTGTTTTAATGAATTAATAAACAATTTAAATAATTTTAAAAGAATTGATATTTTCTTTTTTCACTAAAGTTTTTAAAAATATTTTTACTCTCAATAAACAAAGACATGTTTTGATAAAACCTTAGCCTAAAATATATTACCTATGTTATTTATTATTATTTTTTTATTTTTTGAGATGAAATTATGATTTAGAAAAACAAATAAGAAGAAAAATGGAGTATTTGGAATCGGAGACCACAATACAAAGAAGCCCGACAATCAGAAACATAAAATTGGCGGGAAAATCAAAAGAGCAACTGAGAGTTGATTTTGAATGGCGAACAAGCTGATAAGCGAGATGGGATTGCCCAAGTCAATTGCCAACATCTTCGCTGCTAGGAATATCACTACTGCCAAGGTTTTACTATTTCCAATCTCCTCTCTAATCGTTTCTTCTATGCACAGATTCTTCAACTTTCCCCTTTTTTTTTTTTTTAAAAAAAAAAAACTAATCAATCTACAGAAATGAAAACTGTAATTTCGCTAGAAATGTTAAGAATTGATTTAAATGGCGAATTGAATTGTTTGGTTTCAGGATGCGTTATCGTTGACCGAATTCGAATTAATGGAATTGTTGGATGTGGGATTATCAGAAGTAAGATCTGCATTAGCACACATTAGTGAGATCGTCTGTCCACCTTACCAGACTGTGAGCTTCTCTAACCTTAATTGTTTGGTGACAATATTGTATTTGAGATTGCTTTTCTAAAAAGCACTTTCTTGTAAAAGCATTTTCTAGAAGAAGTACTAATAAATATTACCAAAAAAGTGCTTTCTAGGTAAACACCTACTAATAGTGATGTGTTTGGAAGTGAAGAAAGCATTTATAAAAAGTGCTTTTATGGGTTTATAGCATCACAATCATTTCAAGTACTTTTCTTGTGTTCCTTCAAAAGTCATTTTATCTGAACAGTCAAAGTTGATATAAAAGTGTTCATAAACGCTCTGTAAGTGTTGCTGCGAAAAGCACTGAGATCTATAACCTTAATTGTTTGATACTATCTTTGAGAACTTTCTAATAAAAGCGTTTTCTACAAAAGCATTTTCTTGAAGAAGTACGTATAATTGTTACCAAAAAACAAATTGCTTTCTAGATAAAGAACCTACTAAATCATGTGTTTGGAAGTGCTTTTATAGAAAGTGCTTTTACACTTTTTAAAGCACAAGTATTTCAAGTAGTATTCTTATTTTCCTTGGGAAGTCATATCATCCAAACAGGCAAACTTGATGTAGAAGTGTTACTACACACTACAAGTGTTGTTGTAAAAAGCAATTTCAATGTTTTTCTATACAAAAAGTACTTTTTGTTTATTTTTAGCAAAATACTACAGAATGTTTTAGTGTATTTTTAACTTTGAGAAAGGGGAAAAAGATGGGTGAGGTTTCATGCTGGTTCTTGTATTTTTATAGGCAATGTTGTTGATGGAGAAACGCATACAAAATGAGCCACTGGGAGGGCATCTGCCTACACGGCTGAAAGGACTAGATGCAGCTTTGTGTGGTGGAATACCATTTGGCGTGTTGACTGAATTGGTTGGTCCTTCTGGAGTAGGCAAAACACAAGTAATGAACCACTTAGTTTTTTTTTTGTCATATCTTTTGTTTCAATTTTCTTTACATTGTAACTTAGGGAGTTTGATAATGATATGTGTAGATTTTCTCACTAGTTTGGACTGTTTACATGATCAGTGTTTGTGTAGTATTATATTAATGAAGCTTTTTTTGAGTTACGACACTTTATTTGGTTGTGTGGACAATCTGATATTGCTTGCTTTTATTTTAAGGTTGGAAAGAGTTTAGATTTTCGTTATAATTTGGGGTAGTAATAAGTTAATGAAATTGCTTTAACATTATGTGTTGTTAATAGTACAGTTATCTCATTAATCTAAGAACTCAATCCTTTACATACAGAGATGAATTTATCTCTCTTTTTTCATCACTACAGAGCATGCTTTCTCCATTTTGTGAAACTTATAATAGTTTAAGGAATAATCCTATAAGAGTTATTGTGTAGGAATTCCTTGCTTTCTTTGTTGGACATACATATTGGCTCATTTTGAGTTACTGGCATTTGGACCTATATGTCAGACCCACTTCTACACATACCAGTGTCACATTTGATGCAGTTACTTCATTCTTCTTTGAAGTGTTTGTACGGATGGAATGTCTGGAAATCAAGATATATATATATATATATATATATCCATAATTTAGTTTATTGATTGTAGCTAAGATGGAGATTTTGGGGGTCCTCTATCATATATGCATAGATATTATATGACTCAGCATTAGATTGGTTAAAACAATTGTGTATCAAATCTATTTGTTGGTGGTTTTTCATTTGATGAATGAGAAGATAATGTTGGTGATGAAGCCGGTTATGTAATATTGATTACACAGTGACGAATTCCAGCTCCCCATTGCATTGAGCACCTATATACTGGGATCAAAATCTGCTTTTAGCGTTGCTGTTGTGACTGAGAGATGTAGAAAACAGAAAACGACACTCTTATGCCTATTTTGAGAGATGCATTTTAAACTCAATTCTTCACCAACAATGACATCAAGTTGTTTTATATATTTAGGAAAAAAATTTATTTGCAGTTGGGTTTGGTGTACTATCAGTCTTAGTTTGTTTCATTTCTAGCAGTTTTGCCTGAAGCTCTCATTGCTGGCTTCACTCCCAACCCATTATGGAGGATTAGATGGCCGTGTAATATATGTTGACGTAGAATCGAAATTTAGTTCAAGAAGGTACTCAAATATCATCATATGATTTCCTTCTATTTGTGATTTTCTCTCGCTTTTCTAGGACTACATTTAATTGTGGAATCACAAACATGGGATTCTGAATTTTGATTTCCTCAGGATGATAGAAATTGGAGCAAAAAGTTTTCCAGAAATATTTCACATGAAAGGGATGGCACAGGAGGTTTGCTTTTTTTTTTTTTTTTTCAATTTATTGCATAGCATGAGTTCGAAGGTAACAAAAGGTTGATTTATCCATTTGTACTGTAGATGGCTGGTAGGATTCTTGTCTTGCGGCCAACATCTCTCTCTGAATTCACTGAGAGGTTTGAACCAACATAAAATCTCTTTTTCCTAAGCCTAGAAATTAGAGTAGAAAGGACTGGAAGCTGGTAACAATTCTCTGGTTTTTTTAGTAGGTTCAGATACATGCAGTAGAAACTTAGAAGTACATGAGTTTGGAATGGTGATATGGTCTAATTTGAGGGCTTTATTACTGAAAGAGGATGTTCAAGTGGCAAGAAACTGAGGCATTAAATAGGACTTAAGAAAGTAGTCCAGTATTGTATTAAACCCTGTTTTTAGAACTTTGATATCTGTGATTAAAGGACTACTAATTGATTAGAAGTTCTGTTCATCAGCTTGGAACAAATTAAGGTTTCAGTACTCCAAAATCAAGTGAAGCTGTTGGTGATTGATAGCATGGCTGCTCTTATATCAGGGTAAGTTTGTCTATTTTTTTTCCTGTGATGATTCTCACCTGCATAGTCTGGACTTTAAATGAGGTTAATGTTCGAAATGGCATTGCTACTTTATATTATTACTGATATTAATACATCTAGCTGCTAATTTGCATATCAGATTTGAAGTACAAGGGCTATGCCAGAATATTATTTCAAAATAGAGTGATTCTATTTCTGTATGGAGACAGTATTCTATCCGATCTTGTACTTGTCCTTTTGAGGAGAAATTTATAGAGTAATATAAGCTTGAAATATTCCATTGTGTATTCAATAATAGTTAAATGAGAAATGACTACCTTATTTTACTCTGAAAACCTAGATTCTGGAACCAATAAAATAGTTATTATCAGAAGAGGAGCGTGAAATTCTGTTGTATTGTTTTTCTTTAACTGGTGCATGTATGTATAATTACAATAGAATTCATGGGGTTCAATGCCAGTGCACAATGTTCAGTACGCTGATCTGGGTCGGACCAAAATGATATAAACTAAGCCCAAGTCATTCCATAATGAGCATGACAAAGATTTATTAATGTCATTCGTAGGACAATAGCTATTACAAATATTCTTGTTGACAAAACCTTAATTACACACTTGGGTTTGGTTACATGGATCCATTTTTTGTATGAAACTAAATTTACGGACTACCTATTTCTTATTCATTATAGATACCAAATGGGGTGAGGTCCTTCTTCCTGAGATCAAGGTATTTCCCAACAAATGAAGACTTACACCTGCTGCACTAACAAACAGGGAACTCTTATGATCATCAGGCAAGACAGACCTCCAGCGGAAAACTATTGAGCCAAATGGAGGTTTCAAAATCTTGAGACATATTTGCGTAATGATGATTTTATCATAAATTTTATAAGAGAAAGATAAATGTTTTAGAAAAGCATAGATGTAAAAATATTTGGCAAGGTTTTTTTTTTTCAAAGTTCGTCCTCTCTCAAGGAGTGGAAGACATCTTATTTATAGAAGGGAATGGGTACCCTTGATATTACAAATTTTCCCTTATCATGACATAAGCCCTCATCAAATTTACCCTTATCAAATTTCGTCCTTATCAAAGTTTGTCCTTTCTAGTTTATTATGTTGTAGGCCCCTACGTCATGATAAGGGTAAGTTTTTAACATCAAGATACCTATTTCCTTCTATAAATAAGATGTCTTCCACTCCTTGAGAGAGGATGAACTTTGAAAAAAAAAAATAAGAGAAAAAAAAATCCTTCCCAAATATTTTTACAGCCATGCTTTTTTAAAACATTTATCTTTCTCTTTCTTATAGAATTTATGATGAAATCATCATTCCACAGATATGTCTTAAGATTTTGAAATCTCCATTTGATCCCTGGAGGTCTGCCTTGCCTAATGATCATATGAGTTTCCTGTTTGTTGGTGCAGCAGGTGTGTCGCCATTTGTTGGGAAATACCTTCATCTCAGGAAATAGGACCTCACCCCATTTGGCTGGCCAATATCTAAGCCTAATCACAGTAGTTACTTTTTTAGTTTATTACTGAGGTAGAGTGGTTATTATATCTTATTCAGGGAACATGAACAGGGAGCTCCTAGGCAGCATCCTTTGGCTTGGCATATTTCTGTTGTCAAGTGAGAATTATATCCTTTAAACTGCTAGTTGTATGGATTTTTTTATTTTTTATTTTTGTCTTGGTTCTCTTTTCATTGCAAGTGAGATTTTGTCTTAATTTCCCTAGGTCACTTGCTGAATTTTCACGAATTCCTGTTGTAGTGACAAACCAAGTGAGATCTCAAAGTCGTGATGAGTCCCGCCAATATGCTTTCCAAGGTATGATGGTATAAACATATTGGTAGAAGTTTCCTCAATTTTTAACCCAATGCAGATTATTCTGTGCAGTGCAGGGCAGGGGTAATATTGTGGAGGATCCCCCAACATATGATTCTCATCTTGTTGCTGCTTTGGGTATGCACTGGGCTCATGCTGTAACCATTCGACTTGTGCTTGAAGTCAAATCAGGTTTTTTTAACAATTGCCATTCCATAAGATAAGACTAAGCTGCCATGAAGCAGACCGTTGATCTTGAAGCAATATTGGTTTTTGCTTTCCTTGCATGTGAATTAAACTTTTTTGTTGACTACACTCATTTTGCTTCTAAAATTTTATTGCCTGAAGTTAATATACATATTTTATCATGTTTGCTAATATTTTAACTGGCAAACTTATCTAGTGATTTGAGGATAGCAATTCATTGAGGTGTAGGGAAGGCCTTTCCACCTTAATTTCCCTTGGGGCCTTCTCCACTAATCAAAATTTCTCTTTGTGAAAGAAATACTGTTTGTTCGTTCTATTTTATTCTGAATTGCTTAAGCTATGTGTATAAATTTCCAAATCATGATGCTTATGTGAAAACTAACCAAAATTCATCTTTAAGGAATTCATAGATCACTTCTAAAGAAAGTAATAACATGTGAAAGCAAAAGATTGTTTCCTTATCAGTATTTAACGATTTTTCTTCTCCTCCAGGTCAAAGGTTCATTAAGGTGGCAAAATCTCCCCTATCTCCACCTCTTGCATTTCCTTTTTACATAAGTTCATCTGGGATATCATTGCTCACTGATGATGGAATGGAACTATTTGGTCCAGAGATAAACACAATTAATTGTCAAGGTAGATCTCTGACACTTGCTTTTGCTCAATCTGCAGACATTCTAATTGGACAATAGTGACTACCTATAGTGTAGTTCTTTAAGGTGGACAACGTATGGTAGATAACATGCACAACTTTTGTGAATTTGGTCATATGATCCCACGGAAGAAAATCCTAAAGTGATAAGCAAATCTCAGTTAATCTGCCATAATGGCATAAAAGCATTTTGTGCTTCACAAAGCGTGTGCTTTCTAGAAATGGGCAAAGTTCAATTAAATCTATCTCTTTCAAGCTTGTTTTGGAATGAGGTTTACATTCTTTAGAAGGGTACATTTAGAGTCTCATGTTCTAATGGCAAATATGTGCAGGCCACAATGACATCATTAATTTTGATGGGGAAAGGTTGCATTGATCAATCAGGAAAGAAGCATTGGTCATGTTGTACGCATTGGTGACTCATTTAGAACTACTCTTTATTGACCTTTTGCTGTCAAAGGAAAGTCGGTCGAGATCTGTAATTGTCTTATTCAATTTCCATCATGATCTGTAAAATGCGTTTTCTCATGGGTGACTGAGCTTAGATTGAAACCAAGTTTCTCTTTTAACCTTCATGATCCAAAGCATCATCTTTACCTTCTTTTTTTTTTTTTCTTCTGTGTTTGTTATTGTTCACGCATCAGAAGCAGGATCCTTTTCACTTTACAAAATTGCTAGTGCGATGATTTTTTTTATTATTTGTTAGTCAGTGAACGGAGAAATGGTACTCATCAAGATGACCATGAAATTTATGGTAATATAATTTAGTAATTTAATGGTTTAATTAAAAAAAAATTAGTAATTGACTATGCAAGTTGTAATGTCTGATTTTCCTTTGGTTAATATTTTATTATTTTAATTAATTAATAATATGTTTATAAAACCAATAATTAATTAAAAAATCTTATTTAAATTATTAAATGGTCATAAAGCATTAAAGTTTTTAACTTTTCCGTTGAGGAAAATGTTTGTTTGGGTTTCTCTATCGTCTAAAAGAGTTTTTAACAATTTTTTTGTGTCTTGACCCTTAAGAAGAGTTTATGGATAACTAAAAAAGTAGTTTTATACCTTTTGGAAAAATTCAAAATTAAAGTTTTTCATGAAAGTTCTTTTTGAGATTTTTTTTTTAAGTTTTAAAATGTCAAAGATACTCTACTTTAATTTTAAAAGTTTTATCTTATTTTTCTTTTACAGCAAATCTTTTCTTGAGTAATTTATTTATAAGAAGTATTTCTATATTTATCTGACCAAGTCACTAATAACTTTTTGATAAAAATTTTATTTTTAGAAACTTTATTTTAATAAGATCTACTCTTAAAAGTTCAACTTTAAAAAAAATCAAAACAAACAGATCCAAAGAAGGTTTTCGATGTCAGGATAATATTCGCATAGATGGTGATGGATTAAACCCTGTAAAGAATTCTGATGCTACCATAGATTCAATTAATCATTATCAATAATAGAATTTTCTCAGATTTCCTTACACTTTCTCTCTTTTTTTTTGATAACCAAATCGTGAAGAATTATTACACAAATGTGATTAAATAAAATTTTATACGTTTACGTCGACATAAAGCATCTCATCTTCAATCTCAACTCGTACCATGTCAAATCCAATTGATAGTATCCCAGGAGAGGGTCTGGAACCACGAGCAGGGAAATCCTCAACATTTTTCACTTTTCTGTTTTCTTTTTTGATATATCTACTCATCATTGAAAGACAAGGAAGAAGCATTCAACATAGATGTTTATCTACATGGGGAGACATCAAAAACATAAGATTATTAAGATAACCTTTTCGCCTAAAGGGTGATGATCCAGCTGGAGGATGTTGTGATACTGCTTTTGAACTTTCCTGCGAGGGCAACAGAACTGTCCTAGATCTCCATTCAGGAAAGCATTATGTGAAGAATATTTCCTATGAAGAACATACACTCAGTGTTCTCGATGTTAACTTAGCCAATGGAAGCAGTAGCCTTCCATACAAGTCTTTGCGGAAACAAGATTTTAATTTTTATTTACTTGAACCTGAGTCCCATTACACATTTGTCAGTTTTGTGAGTTGCCCTGCTAATCTCGATGATTCTCGTTATCGAAGAGTTCCTTGTTTGAGTGGAAATGAGTCTCATATTTATGTAAATTATGGTGGCTACAGAATGTCTGATCTTTCAAAGTCTTGCTCATTCATTTAAATGGTTACTATACTTTATCATGGGGATCTGAACTATCCTTCTTATGAAGCCAGCCAGAGCTGCTGGAACCAGGTTTCGAACTTCGGTGTCCTTTTAAATGCAGGGAATATTGCATTGCATTTGATAGTTTTTCTTGCTTTTATTTTTTGATAAGTGCTTTTCTATGAAAGATTTGTTAGGTAAGCTTATCTTTCTACTTGATGGTGTAATGGCTTTTGTTGATTGATATTTTCAACCTAGCCTTTTAAGAATTTTGTGAATCATCTCCCCATTTGTCAGTATGAGGCTTGATTTTGATTTCTGGTGCGCTTATGCAGAATTTCCTAGCTGATATTCCTGTCCTTATTGCCTTCTCGGTCATCTCTGTACATGGCATAAGGCTGAAGTTTGATTTAGTTATTGTCGATTTAGATCATTAATTGAGGAAGAATATAGCAATTGAAAGAATTGAACTCAAATTTGGTTCATGTTTGAGTTGAAATGCTACTTAACTTTCCACGCATCCACCCTGGTCGCGCATTTCAATTCTAATTTTGCTGGCTACTATGAAGTGTCTTCAAATAATTTCGAATCCCTCTTCTGGACTTGGATATGCGTTTCTTATTGCTAGGTTTATCCTTGCTCGAATAGCGTTAGTCGTGTACCCTATCCACATATATAGAACAACATGGAAGACAGTTGATAAGGTGGAGAAATTTCTGGACAATCAGCAATCCTGGATGCCTAAAAGTATTCGTACCCTGAGATAATGGCAGTCACAAACAACTTCAAAGACAAATTAGGCCAAAGTGGATTTCGGTCAGTTTATAGAGGAAACTTCATACTGGTTGCTTAATTGCCGTTAAGCTTTTAGAGAACTCCAAGCTCAGTGCAGAAGAATTCATCAATGAAGTCTCGACAAACGGTAGAATTCACCACGTCAATGTAGTGCAGCTAGTGGGATTCTGCTCTAGGGCTAACGGATCCCTTGATTAGCATATCTTCCTGAAGGAAAGCAAAGGTCTATCACTTAATCGGGAGAAACTTCATTCATGAAATTGCATTAGGAATAGCTCGTGGCATTGAGTATCTACGTGGAAGACGTAATAGATGCATTCTTCATTTTGACATTAAGCCTCACAACATCCTGCCAGATCACAATTTCATCCCAAAAGTCTCAGACTTCAGCCTCCGTAAGTGCTACAGTGGGGACAATTGGGCACATAGCACCTGAGTTGATTTCAAGGAATTTTGGAGGTATTTCTTGCCAGTCCAATGTTTATAGCTTTGGAATGGTGTTTTTAGAAATGGCTGGAGGAAGAAGGAATTCATTTTTAATACAACTCGTTCAAGCAAAAGCATACTTCCCATCGTGGGCATGTGACTAGATAAACAAGGGAGGAGATTTAGAGCTCCGGAATGTGACTGAACTTGAAGCTGTTATAGCAAGAAAACTGTGTATAATTGGGTAATGGTGCATTCAAGTGAGGGCAACAGATCGTCCCTCAATGACCAGACTTGTTGAAATGTTAGAAGGGAGCATTGACGACTTGCAAATGCCTCCTAAGCCTTTCTTTTCGTCTTCTCGTTAACATAATTCTATAAGAGAGATTAAATCAGATTCTTCAACTGAGTCTTTGCTAGCATCTGAATCAATATTGGGGGAATGCTTGTGCGATAATACTGATGTTTAATTTCGGAGGCTTCTCTAACCTCTCCAAGTCAGCTTCAAGCATTTGAATCACCATTAGCATTGAAGGCCTGTCCGTTGGATTCCACTGAATGCACCAAAGTGTGCAAGCTTCTTGGCAATCTCCTCATCTCCCTCTGCCTCAAATTCGAGACTAAATTCTTTCCCTTGGCTCAATTTTATTTTATATCCACGCAGGAAAATAAGTTTGGCTTTGATTTTCTATTGTAATACTAATATTCTTTCGGCATCCAACCATCTCTAACAACATCATTCAGCTAAATACATCGGACTTGTAGGAAACCTCTCCAAAGTTCCTGGAGAAGAGTTCCGGGGCAATATAGCCTGCAGTTCCTCTAGCAGCTGTCATACATACAATACTTTGTTCCTTTGAGCAAATCTTGGCCACTCCCAAAATCAGAAATCTTCTGTTGAAAGTTAATGGTCTAGTAATATATTGTGAGGTAGGCTTGACATCGAAGTGAAGGATCCTGTGGTTGCTTCCTTGGTGCAAGTACTCTATTCCCCGTGCAACACCAATTGAAATCTTCCGCAGCTTCTCCCAACTCAATGGACTAGTTGATTTGTCTGTCTCTGAGAAAGTTCGAAAGCAGGATCACCACATCCTCCTGTATCACCCTTTAGGCGAAAAGGGTTGCGTATGTTTTTTATGTCTCCACACGTAGATAAACATACTTGTTGAAGGTTTCCTCCCTGTGTTCAGTGATGAATACAAATATCAAAAGAGAAAACAGAAAAATTAAAAATGTTGAGGATTCTTCCCTGCTCATGGTTCCAGATCCTCTGCTCGGATGCTTGAATTGGATTACATATGGTACGATTTTAGATTGGAAATGAGATGCTATATGGTTTTGTAAACGTTTACTGCTTCGTTTCCATAAATTTGGACCATGTTGGAATAGTGTATTGTAGAAAACAAAATTGAGTGGGACTAAAGGAAAAGAAATTATCTTTTCTGCACAAGTCCAGTGGTCTGTCGTGAATTGAGGTGCTTATATGATAGAGTTTCACACTAAATTTTACCGATGTATGTTAGGTAGTGTGGGTCATCAATCATCATCTCTTAGCAACTGCAAGTGTGAAGGGTCCCCATAGAAGAAATTTGAAGGAGGTGCTTGCAACCCTAAGGTTTGGTCGATTATCATATAAACCGAGTAGTTTTTCAATCTAAAACTGACCTCCCTCTAGTTAAAGGCCATTATCACGAGTTAAACAACACCAAATTAAACAACCCCTTTCAGTTTGAAAATTTTACTTCGTAAATTTACTAAAATAAATAGATATTTTTTTAACTTTAATTAATGTTGACTTATTTTATGGTTTTTGAAAATCTCTCAAACCTAACGCGTTACATACGGGAGGAGGTCTACTAGTTTCGCCAAACCTAAACACCCAAAATTTCAAGTCAATGAGTCAATGACTGACAGTAAGGACCGCTTGTACGCACAAAAAAAGATAATTTCTGAACAAAGCTCCAATTCAGTTTTATCTTCTACGTGCTACTTATCCCAAATTATTGCACGCCAGAAGAGAAGAGGAGGAGCCATGAGGAGGGAAGAATTATCAACTTTCTTAACCATTCTGTGTTCTCTGTTCATATTTCTATTCATCAGTGAAGTACAAGGGAGGAAAATTCAACAAGTATGTTCTTCTTCATGTGGAGATATCAAAAACATAAGCTACCCTTTTCGCCTAAAAGGGGATCCAGTTGGTTGTGGCGACCGAGACTTCGAACTTTCTTGTCAGAGCAACAAAAGCATACTGGAAATTCAATCAGGGAAGTATTTTGTGAAGAATATTTCCTACAGTGAACATATAATCAGTGTTGTCGACGTTAGTTTAGCCAATGGAAGCTGCAGCCTTCCAAACAAATCTCTGCCACAAGAAATATTCTACAAAGTTCTTAGCAATAATCGTACGGCGCTAGAAGTAACCTTTAGATACGCATATGCCAATTTTTTGGATTGCTCTGGGAATATGAGCGATTTGGCTTATGTAAAAGTTCCTTGTTTGAGTGGAAATGAATCTCATGTTTATGTGAATATTCAAAGGGGTGATAACAGAATCTATTATCTTCCAGACTACTCATCATGCAAGTTCATTTCAATGGTTCCCATACTTTATGATCAGCATGTACAGTATTCTTCTTATGAAACCATCAAGAAGTTGCTGCAATTTGGTTTCCAACTTGAATGGTCAGTTGAATGCAGGGATTGTGCTGCAACTGGTGGTACGTGCTTTGTGATAGGGGAAGGGGAACCTACTTGCTATAAAGATGATTGTAAGTTTTATTTTCTGCATATGAGTTGACTAAGTTGATGATTTATTTATACTTTTCAATCTTGTATTTTAACAATAATTGTGAATCGTCTCTCCGTACATTTCTGTGTGCCATGTAATTTTTATTTCTTGTTTACTTATGCAGATCTGGTCTTAATACTGAAAGTGGTTTTTGAAATTACAAGCAGCCTTCTCCTCGGTATAATTTCAATTGCTCGCTGGAATTTCTGTTCATATTCTGTTGGAAACTATCGTATACTCGAATAACTTTCCTTTTTCCCGGAATTGCAGATGCATATCTTATTGCTAGGTTAATCCTTGCTCCAATAGTTTTGCTTGTGTTTCTTCTCCACAAATACAGAACAACAAGGAAGACAGTTGATAGCGTGGAGAAGTTTCTGGACACTCAGCAATCCTGGATGCCGAGAAGGTACTCATACCACGAGCTAATGGCAGTCACAAACAACTTCAGAGACAAATTAGGCCAAGGTGGCTTTGGATCAGTTTATAAAGGACAACTACTTCACAATGGTTGCTTAATTGCTGTCAAGATTCTAGAGAACTCCAAGTTCAGCGCTGAAGAATTCATCAATGAAGTCTCTACAATCGGTAGAATTCACCATGTTAATGTAGTACAGTTGGTGGGGTTCTGTTCTGAGGGATCCAAACGTGCACTTGTATACGAGTACATGCCTAATGGATCTCTTGACAAGTATCTCTTCCCGAAGGACGGTAAGGGTCAGTCATTCAGTTGGGAGAAGCTCCATGAAATTGCTGTAGGAATTGCTTGTGGGATTGAGTATCTACACGTGGGTTGTGATGTGTGCATTCTTCATTTCGACATCAAGCCTCATAATATCTTGTTAGATCACCATTTCAATCCAAAAGTGGCAGATTTCGGCCTCGCAACATTTTATCCGAAGGAGAACGATTTTGTGTCCGTAAGTGCTACAAGAGGAACAATTGGTTACATAGCTCCTGAATTAATTTCAAGGAATTTTGGAGCTGTTTCTTGCAAGTCTGATGTTTTCAGCTTTGGAACGTTGTTGTTGGAAATGGCCGGGGGAAGAAGAAATTCTGCTATAAACGCATCTCGTTCAAGCAGAGCATACTTTCCATCATGGGTACATGGCAAACTAATTGAGGGAGGAGATTTAGAGCTTCAAAATGTGACTGAAATCGAAGCCGTGATTGCACGAAAACTGTGTATAATTGGGTTATGGTGCATTCAAGTAAAGGCTGCAGATCGTCCCTCAATGACCAAAGTTATGGAAATGTTAGAAGGGAGCATTGAGGACTTGCAGATGCCTCCTAAGCCTTGCTTCTCTTCTTCTCAACATATCTCTACACAAGAGATTCAAACGGATTCTTCAACTGAGTTGCTTGAGAATGATTCAATACAAGAATGCCTGGATAGTGATGATGCTAGTTATATTTAGTTTTGCCTGTTGGATACGTTGTTGAGTTTTTTCAGTATTTAAGTGTATTTTATTTTGACCTGTCAATTCATAGGATAATTTCAAATTCACCCCTTGAACTTCCTTGTATAGAAATAATAAGGGTACGATTGGTTTGAACTTCGGTATCAGGATAGTTATTTATTTCTCCTGATTCAGTCTGAAATCAAAATCTAATTTGTGTGAGAGTTGTTTGGATTATAAAAGTCATAAATCAGAATTAATATTAAAATTTTAAATTACTCCCTTATAAAAGTATATAAAATAAATAATAATAATAAATATATATTTCATTATTATCATAAAATATAAATTATCTTTTTTTACACTTTATTTATTATGTACCTTTTATAAGAAATATTATAACGTTCTTTAGTTTTTAACGTTTTTTAAATATTATAAATTTTAATTTATTTATTTATTTTAAAATATTATAATATTTTTAATTAATTTATATTTTTTAAAACATTATAATATTTTTAATTAATTTACCTTTTTAAAAAGATTATAACTTTTTTTAAAAGTATAAAATAGTAAAAAAATACATGTTTTTATTTTGATTCCAGCTAAGAATCAAAATTGATTGTGGGGGATAGGAGGAATAACTGATTCCCTTTCCTAGTGTAATAAGATTCATATTTCCTAGTTTTTTTTTTCAACCAAACAGAAGTAATGGGAATATCACATTCTCATTCCCATTCCTAGATATATTTTTACGAAATCAAACAGCCCTAAAAATAATAGAAAACTAAACAAAATATAGAATAAACACAATCAACATAATACAATGATTTATGTGAAAAATTTTTAAACTTGAGCAAAATTAGAGACTGTTAAAGATGAAAGAATTTTCATTATATAAAAAATTGTTACCATCATATAGGTTTTACCTCTCTTCTAATTACCCATCCAGTTGGTCTCAATACATCCATACTCTGTCCAAACATTCTCACTTTCACCTCTTAGTGAGAAATTTATTTAATATCTCTAGAAAAGAGTTTTACTTAAAGTTAAAACATGCATAAAGTGTTTCTAACTATGTCAATGGGATGGGTTATTACGAGAAAGATAAAATTTATATGATTGTAACAATTTTTCATATAGTGAAAGTTATCTTGTCTTTGATAACCCATGGTTTTTCTTCAATTTTAGAGTTTTTTACATAAATTCTTGTGTTATATTAATTGTGTTTATTCTCTATTTTATTTACTTTATATTATTCATGATACTTCTATACAAGGAGCGTCATGAGGTGGATTTAGAATTATTCTTTAAGGTTAATTGAAAGGTCTAAATTATCAACAAGTGATAGAGTCCGGTTACAAACTAGGAGAATATTATTTATCGAGATTGAGAAAAAGATTAAACATAAAGGATAAATATATTTGTAGAGATGTTAAAAGAGACATGAAAGAGATATAGACAATACCGAGATTGAACAAGTGAAATAGGAAATACTTTCAAGGCTCGGGGATTAAGCAAATGAAAAGAAAAATAATTTTAATGATATATTATATTAGATATCGGGTAGAATATCAGATTTGGTATGTGATGTTTTATATATTTATGATTTAATAAATTTTTTTTTTATTTAAAGATATAAATAATTAATATGATCAAAATTATCATACTATCGAAAGCCAAAGTCTACGTACCGATTAGAATTGAGTGGCGTGTATCCACTAGCTCACCTAATTCTCTATTTGAAGTCAAACCGATACTAAATGATTTGGACTTTGAACGCCAACCTCTAAACATTTATTATGCTCTTAGCGGCAAAATTTGCCAACGCCTACCTACAACTCCAAGGAGAACCGACTCAGCACTTTAGGTTAATGCCAGATTTATGTATATATCTCCACAAAACAGAAAACTAAGCATTATTGAGTAGATTTGAACACAAAATTGAAGCTAAAAGAAAAGTCTCGCAGAAATTAAAAGATTCAAGAAGGATTCTTTGTCAATATTTAGACTTTTCAAATAAGTAGTTTGACTAGCTGTTCTCTCTTTCCTGTTCTCCTCCATCCCATTACTGGGAACTGACGAGAGGCGAAGGTCCGTGATTACCTGTCCTTTGTCGCGTGGAAGAAACTAAATAACTTACGAAGCAAGCACCTCAATCACCCTGCCTGTGTGAATTGAGCCAACTGATATGGATCTGGGTTCCGAGAAACCTAACTGACGGCAGTCAATTCACGGGACTTCGAGGCAGATGTTTGACGTTAGATAAGTAGTTCCAAAAACTCTGTTTCTCCGACTCTTTCTTTCATTTCATCATTATGTCCCTTGTGGCCAGTACAATCATTTTCCTTCTCTTACGTTACACAAAAGCCGAAAGTACTTCAATTGGAAACAGTGATAAAAATATATATGAATTCTGTCAACCAACAAGCTGCAGCAAAAAGGGTGGCCCAAGTATCAGATTTCCCTTCCGACTCAAAACTCAACCAATCTTCTGTGGCCTTGAAGGGTTTGAGTTGTCATGCTTAAATAACAAAACAGTCTTGCATCTTCCTTTCTCCGGGGATTATTATGTTGAAGAAATTTCTTATCATGACAGTAGTACTATTACCATTATCGAGAAGCACGAGACAACATGCCCATTACAGAATTTCCCGTCTCTGAATCTCACAAATTCCTCATTTGATATCCACTCCTCTTTAAGTTACCGTATGGTGAACTGCACTGAGAAATTTCCATGGAGTGCAGTAGGGCCAATTGAGTGTGTAAGTGGTGACAAAAATTTTGTTTATGTAATCGATAATAGGGAATCATTGGACGTGCTGCCTCCGCCTTGCAGAGCTTACAAGAAATTTGATCTTTCTTCTGATTTGGATCTGCGAAGCTTTATCAATGGGGATTCGGCGTCATCGAGGAGGTACATATTAGGATGGGATTCTCTTGATGGATGCAATGACTGCGAAAGATCAAGGAACTACTGTGGCTTCAACACTACAAGCAATTCAATAATCTGTTTCGCTCCTAAACGCAAAGGTAAGTTCCCAAAACTTGGTGAGGTTTACCCTAAATGACAGATATAATTTTATGAACCACTTTGCAAGAAGGGATGATCTTTTTTCTAATCATTGATTTTAAGACATTTATTATCTTAAGCCTTGTACATTTATGTGTTTCAAAAATATTTTCTTATGCTGCACATTTTTTTATGAATCTTAAATTTAAATATCAATCACAAAATTCAATATCAACCATACATATGTTGAAGTAAATTCAATATTAATCACTCACCTTTACTTAAATATCAAATCTTTTTGAAAACAAAAACACAAAATTCATGAAGGAACATAACTCTGTTGTAAAATCCCGGGTTGATACCGACAAAGTAAACTTCGATTAATCTAATCTAGGAAATACTAAGTACAGCCTA
>JANLJB010003011.1:8616-24511 GCA_026212285.1 Bursera cuneata
GTATTTGTTGGTTATATATAAGCAATCAGTTCATGAGGATTGCGCCATAATCGTAAGTATCTTTATTTTTGTGCAGATGAATACCCTATTAAAAGAGAATCGATTGGAAGATGTAGTGAATAAACGCTGCACTGATGCTGATCTAGAAACTGTAGAAGCAATTCTTGAAATAGCTGCAAGGTGCACAGATGCAAACCCTGACTATCGGCCATCAATGAACCAGGCATTGCAGCTGCTGGATCAAGAGCTCATGTCATCCTGCCCCAGTGATTTCTACGAGTCCCACTCAGATTATTGTTAGATTGATATAAAGCATTCAGCGACTATCCTACCTGTATGTATGCGTTTCTCCTGGTTCTGTATATTAATGCTTATCTGCAACTACTGCATGTGTATCCCACCGTGCACCTGCGAAAGTTAATGGCTTATTTTGCCTNATTTATATGTTTACCGTTAAGGAATGACAGTAGTGAACCACTTGCGGATGTAGATTTGATGGCGTTTTGAGTCATGGAAAAAGAATTTATAGTGAGCTGGATTTGTAAGTAAAAGTACCTCAATTTGTTTTTTCCATTTCTCAGTTTCAAATTGCCTCCCTGATTTCGATCTAAACTAGAAGCTGTGCTCATTTTGAACCAATTAATACATTGTAGCAAGAGACAAACAAACACCTGTTGCATTAACAGATATCCTCTGAGGCAAGAGCGTGCCAATTTGAATAGGACAAGATTCATGGTATGATTTAATCTATCATAGTTGTCAATGGAGCGGCTCTATTCCTGGTAAAACTAGCAAACATTTTGCAAAATCCAGTACTATAATAGGCTCTGACGTATTCTTTCACGATAGGACTAATTAATGCGGAGATGGTGAACTGCCACATATATAATATTTCCATTAGCCCTTAAAAAAGAAAAATAGAAAACGTTGAGTGACAACAATATGCTGATCTAATGGCGGCCTTCTTGAGAGCACAAGTGGTTGGCTCTGTGTTCATGATAACAATTGTGACCTTTGCATTAATTTATTACTCTTAATCTTGTTTTTAGGTCAAACGTAACAATCAAATGRCATCAAATGGTGTGAGTGATGACGCAGACAACAAACCAACCCCCGAAGAAGTTTTCAAAGGAAGAACATAATGTCTACGATTTATCAAAAAGAAATGAAATTGGAAAATCTGCATTAATATCTGCCGAAGGAGCAAAATCCATAATTTTAGGGCTACTAACTATAAAGAACTAAATGGTGAAGCGACGAATGATGAGTATCTTTATAAACCTCAAGATCCTTTAACCATTCTACTTTGGATGTGACATGCTCGACGTAAGTTTAAATTATTATACCATCATTGAGATTGTCTAACCTAAAAGACCAATCTAATAAATGGAGTGAAATCACCAAGCTCTTTATAACTCCTTAAAAAAAAAAAAAAAGGAAATTGAAAATCTGCATTAATACCTGTCCATGGTGCAAAATCCAAAATGCCAGGGCTCAGGGTGAAAACTGAAGCATTGATTTCCTTATTTATAAGAAAAACAAATTTATCGGACAGAATACAAAATTCTGCATTAATATCCGTCCAAGAGCAAAAATCCAAAATGCCAGGACTCAGAGAGTATAAGCTGAGGCTTTGATTCCCTTATTTAGAAGGTCAAAAAATTCATGAATCAAGAAAAAAATGGCAGACACCACAAGATGCAAGAGTAAGCTTGAAGGCAAAGTGGCGATCATCACCGGAGGCGCCAGCGGCATAGGTGAAGCAACAGCTCATCACTTCATCAACCACGGCGCAGAAGCGGTCGTGATCGCAGACGTCCAAGATAAAAAAGGCAAAGAACTCGCCGAATCCATCGGCCTCGACCGCTGCACCTACATGCACTGCGATGTGTCCGACGAGGAGCAGATCAAAACCCTCGTCGAAACCACTTTCAAAACCTATGGACACCTCGACATCATGTTCTGTAATGCCGGCATCGCCAGCAAATCCGAACAAATCATCCTAGACCTCGACTTGTCCGAGTACGAGAAACTCTTCGCCGTTAACGTGACGGGAGTGATCGCGAGCGTTAAACATGCTGCACGTGCAATGGTGGAGGGGAAGACAAGGGGTAGCATTATATGTACCGCGAGTATAGCGGCTGGCATGGGGAGTCCGTTCCATACGGATTACTGCATGTCAAAGCACACGGTTTTGGGGTTGATGAAGTGCGCGAGTACGCAGCTAGGTGGGTATGGAATACGAGTGAACTCCGTGTCACCGGGGCCGGTGGCGACACCGATGCTGTGTGGAGTGACGGGGTTGGGAGTGGAGGACACAGAGAAGCGTTTTGAGTCGTCTTATTACCTGAATGGAGTGTTGAAACCGAAGAACGTTGCGGATGCTGTGTTGTTTCTCGCTAGTGACGAGTCCGAGTTTGTTACCGGTCTGAATTTGGTCGTTGATGGTGGCTTCAAATTCGGGTGATCTGTGATTTCACTGAGTGGATAGAAAATGATCCAAATTATCTTTATTAAATATTCTTACTGTGATGTTATCTTTAATATATGGGATTTGTGATTCGTGAGATTCATTTCCTTTGTCCTTCAAATATTTGCAGTGTTCATTCTACTTCGGTATCGTTGTTTTTCTTATGTTTTTGGTTACAATGAATCTACCCAAAATGAAAAACAAAAAATTAAAATTTAAAATACATTCAAACATTATTTTTCAAAATTAGCCTTTCAAATTAAAATTACTTCTAGAAAGCAGTAAAAGCATAAAAAAACTCAAAAGAGTTTCTTCTTGGTTTAAATAACATGTCCTGCTTTAAAAGTGGAAATCTTGTTTGATATGTGAAGTGTGTTTTCATTCTCGATAACAGAGAAAAAGGGTACAATAACTATGATACATATTTTCACAAAATGCTCAGAACACTCTGNCTTAAACTAATAGCACTTAAAGTGTAAAAATGATATTTAAACTTACAATAAATGTACACTTTTAAGTGCTTATCACTCTGCATTCTCATTTCGTCTCCTAGCAACATCAAGTGCTATCTCTCCCTCATTTTCTTTTTCCTTCCACGTAATTTCTTTTAGATCATGCACTTTGGTCTAGTCCCTTGATACAAATAGGTGGGGATATAGTTAAACATATGTACAAGCTCAAAGTCTTGAAGCAGGTATCAGCAACAATGACAGGCCATCTGCTTGGTTGGTAAAGTTCAATGTCAACCAAATCATGGAACATGCTTTCTACTGAATAGCATGAGTTATTTGAACAATATTCGAAAAGTCTCTTCAATCTGGAAGTCTTGAACTCAGAAGGCTTGATATGAATCTTGCATATCTAAAAAGACTTCCGGATCAGATAATATTTCGAGTTAAAAGCATGAGGTATCTTAGAATTGTTTCGTAGATTTTGCTGCCAGCAAGGATTTGTAAGTTGTATTTAATAATCCTCGTGATTCAGTCTTCAATATTTCAATACAACTCAGCACTCGACAGTCAATAACTTCTTTGATTTGTATAATCCTTTATTCGCTCTCAACTTACATAAGATTATTAATGATGATGAAAATTTTCTGTATCAACGAAACTAAACATATCTTTACCCAAGACATGATGAAAAATTCAAGCATCTATTAAATGTTGAACACTCAACAACGTAACACCAAGAGCGGAAGAGACCAGCGAGGCTGATCAGCACAACTACTATATTTTTTGAGGTTTGACGAGACGTGAATGCGCAACAGAAAGTCAACTATAAGTGTAGGTCCCGATCGAGTCCCTACCATCAACTAGCCTTGTTGTGTTGCTACAAATAGAGTAGAAAGAAAAATCCGGTGCACTCAAAGTCCCTCTCTTTTATCATAATTTTTCCTGTTTTCCTTGGTTAAATTTTAAGTTATTCTTTGAGCGAAAGCAAACCGTTAAACTCAAATAGCAACAATGTCACAGTCTATGCTGCCGACAAAGCAATTGGAAGGCAAAGTAGCCATAGTCACAGGTGGCGCCAGTGGAATTGGGGAGGCTACTGCGCGTGTTTTCGCCGATCACGGCTCTCGTATGGTCGTGATCGCTGATATTCAAGACGATCTCGGCCAACAAGTAGCCACGTCAATTGGCAGCGATAAATGCAAGTACAAGCATTGTGACGTTGCAGATGAAAATCAAGTCAAAGCATTAGTTGACTCAACAATTCAAGATTATGGTCAGCTAGACATCATGTTCAGTAATGCGGGAATTTTAAGTTGCTCTACTCAGACGGTCCTCGAGCTCGATCTTACAGACTTTGACCACCTTTTTGCCATCAACGTCCGTGGCATGGCCGCATGCGTCAAACACGCTGCACGTGTGATGGTCGAGAAGGGTGTTAGAGGGAGCATCGTGTGCACGGCGAGTGTGACGGGCAGCCGTGGTGGCCCAAGGATGACGGACTATTATATGTCAAAGCATGCTGTGATAGGACTGGTTAGATCAGCTAGCACGCAGCTTGGAGTGCATGGGATTAGGGTAAACTGCGTCTCTCCATACGGAGTGGCAACACCAGCTTTGTGCAGGTTTCTTGGTAAGGAAGGCAAAGCTGAGGAAGTTGAGAAGCTTTATGAACCATATCCATGCCTAAAAGGGATTGTGCTCAAACCGAAGCATGTAGCAGATGCTGTGTTGTTTCTTGCATCTAATAATTCTGCATTTTTGAGTGGTCATGACCTAGTGGTGGATGGTGGCGTTTTATCTAAACTCATTTAATCCATTATTTAATGGTGGAGAAACTTTGGGTATGTTGTACTGTACTGGTTAATAAATTATAAGTTCTACAATAATTATTTGATTAATTGTTGTTTAGAACATTTATCCAAGCTCAAACATATTAGTGTATTCATTCATTTCGTATTCCATGCGATTGCTCTCTCTCTCTCTCTCTTTGCACTGCTATGCAAACTCAAAAAGTAGGCATGTGTGAGTGACAGATGAGGATAGGGATGACATAATGTACCATAAGGGTGGGGATTTGCCTTTATTAGGATGGGGATAGTTTTTATGGGAATGGGGTCGGGACGGGTTTACTACTGCCCACCTTGCACCCACCACCATTATATATAAAAATAAAAATAACATAAAATTATATTATTTTTAAAAATATATAATATCTTAATTTAACTATCGAAAATAAAATTACAAAAAACATTAGTCATAGTTCATTTTAAAACATTTTTATTTTCTTTTCTTCAATGCGTGAATCTTTATTCTCCTCCTCTACTCTTTAAACATAAATATATATTAGTTGCGGACATCATTCATAAAATATTGTCATTCAAGGTCTTGAGAACAAAGAGATGATCTTACATTGACATGGAACATGATTTTAGAATGTTACCTTTGTATTTTTTAAATTAGCTATGACTTTTTTTTCCTTTATTCTTTCATTTTGACTATGACTTGATGAAATATAGTAGTTTTGAATTTTGATATCGTTATAATAAAATTGTAGAGGATTTTCTCTTTAAATATTTTTATTTATTAATATCACGTTGTGAACAAATATATTATTACCATAGATTTTACTATTTTATTCTAAATTTTACTCTAGCATGGTAATTATCATTTTATTTATATTGGTATAATATCAAAGTACAAGGATTGAAGTGGGATTGGAGAAAGCATTCCCCTAATGGATAGGAGTGTAAACAGTTTGATTTAGGGTGGTTTTAATGAATTTTGAGACCAAACTGATAATAAGGGTTTCAAAAAATTTTCAAACTAAACTAAACTATATTAAGTGTAAAACAAAACTGCACTAAACTGAAATAATATGGTTTGGTTCAGTTTCTAAAATGGTTTGAGTTAAAATATAATATGTTTTAGATTAAATATTTTAAACTTATTAAAATATGTTATTATTAGCTAATTTAAATTTGTCAAAACTTGACAAGTAATTAGAATTAAATAATAAAATATTAATTAATAAATCAACATTAAAATTTGGATAAACTTTCGGTGAACCAGTACTAAGGAGAAGAAATATCTATCTCAAATTCTCAATCACATACAATCTAAGTTCAAAAATTAATAATATTAATTAGTCTAAAAAACTGATGTAGACACATAATTCAAAAGTTATAAAAGTTGCATATTTCAATCCAATCCACTTCAAAACTCTTGATTCTCATCCTTGATATATTTTGGCTAGAAATGACATTGAGTCATGAATAGTTCATTCAAGAAAAATAGAGATTTGATTATGGTTTTCTATTTTGTGAACTTGGAATAGTGAACGGCTAGACTTTCTAACTTCTCAATTTTGTTTTTAAAGTCTTAAAGAAGAAGACTAGGATTTATTTTATTGTGAAACTAAATTGACATTTAGACTTCCATATTATTTTACACATATGAAATATTTGTTTCCTTTGTAATATTAAACATATATATTAATATATATAACTTTAAAATACTTATTATATATATATATATATATATATGAAATGGTTTACAGTTTGGTTTGGTTTGTATTTTTTAAAAAATTGAAATTAGACTGTAAACCATGTTAACTAAATTTTTACACCAAACTATTTTTCTTAAAATCTAAATCAAATTAAACTGTTTAATTTGGTTTAGTTCAATCCAGTTTGACAGTTTACACTGAGTAACTAACACCCCTAATCATGGAGATTCTTCATCCCCGTCTCACCTAAAAAACGTAGGGAATGAATGAGGAATGAGCGTTAAATTGAACAGTGAGGTGAGGAATGGAAAGGGCCTCCTCACCCGCAACCCGCCTCGCCCCATTGCTATCCCGGGTTACGAGGACAAAGACTCTAAGCTCTAAAATCCTGATCTTATCTTTATCTAATCTTTTGTTAAGAATATGATAAGTTGTCATATAAAATAACTAAATAAAAGAAAATAGAGACAAATCTTAATTATCCATATATATTATAATTTGACGCGTTAAAATATCTTTAAAAGTTAAATTAAAAATAGATCAATTGAGAATCCTTGCTCAATGATTTCTCTCCCACCACTTTGTAGAATTAATATACCAATTAGGTTTTGTCCAACATCGCAATTTGCAAAGATTCCATTAACGTATATATCAAACAGCAGAGACGAAATATGTGTGAGATAGGGTTATGGGCCGGATATGTATTAAAATAAGTTTGGTTATGTATTTGGTTTTTAGCCCCAAGAATGCTGGTGTCCGTAATCATAATATTAGACAGTAAAATTTGATTCTCCTACTATCTACTTTATCCTGATCCTTCCTGAATTCCTGCATGTGAAGCAGATCGTTGCAGAAATTTCGAATTTCTAATTACTCTGCCAGTTTCCCCAAAAAAATTTTAAAAAAATTAAAAAATTCACATTTAAAAAAAAATTAAAGACAAATAGAAAAAATATTGAGATATATAAATGTGCTTATTGATTGAGAGAGCTAGCTAGCTGTTTTTAAAAATGATTTTCATACATAATCTTATTAAACATTAATTTATAATTTAAAAAGGGGTCGTGGCCAAAGTGAAGAATAATGTAGCAGATGCTGCATTGTTTCTTGCATGCGAAAGATTTTGAGTTTGAGAATCTAAAATGAGCTTACGTGTCTAGATTCACCGCTTTAATTGTTGCCATCAGATCAAGAAGATTTAAAGCGATAAAATTTTCAATGTGTTGCATACTATAATTAATGTGAACATGTCCCACTAAGGAAACTTTCCTCCATATTAATAGCAACACAATAATCACATTTCCAATTAGAAGGTGAATCATCTCTAAAAAAAAATGCTTAAGTAGTAAAGGCCGCGGCAGCTCCTGCTGCCAATTGACATTGAAATGACGAAGTTTAATTTGATTTACACATTTCTGAAACGTGTGCGTGTATGCATGGTTAGGTGAAATGGACCTGGAGTTTGGCCCACAAAAACGGCGCCAAATTAATTAGTTGTCAATGGTGTATATATTTACCACATGCTTGATTCGGACCAAAAGCTGTCTCTGTACGTTGTGTTTTGATAGCTATGGCACTGGCAGGAGAATCTTCATCAGCGCGCCAGAACAAACTTGAAGACAAAGTAGCCATAATCACCGGTGGCGCAAGCGGCATTGGCGAAGCCACTGCTCGTCTTTTTGCCGATAATGGTGCGCGTATAATCGTGATTGCCGATATACAGGATGAACTAGGCCAACAAGTTGCCATATCTATTGGTACGGACAAGTGCAAGTACGTGCACTGTGACGTTACCAAGGAGGAGGAAGTCAAAGCTTTAGTTGATTTTACAGTGCGGAGTTATGGTCAGCTTCATATCATGTTCAGCAACGCGGGGATTTTAAGTAGCTCTGATCAGACCCTGCTTGAGCTTGACTTTTCGGCGTTTGACGGGTTGTTCGCAGTCAACGTGCGTGGAATGGCTGCTTGCGTAAAATATGCGGCAAGAGCGATGGTGGAGGGGCACGTGAAAGGGAGTATAGTGTGCACTGGCAGCGTAGCGGCTAGTCGCGGTGGGAAAAGGCGCACCGATTATCATATGTCGAAGCATGCAGTGCTGGGGTTGGTTCGATCAGCGAGTCTACAGCTGGGGGTACATGGGATCAGGGTGAACTGCGTTTCGCCATCTGGGTTGGCCACGCCATTGACTTGCCACGCATACGGGCTGTCTGTGGAGGAAGTTGACAAGCTATATGGGCCACAAATGCTCTTGAATGGGGTAGCCTTGAAAGCGAAACACGTAGCGGATGCCGTGTTGTTCCTTGCATGTGATGACTCCCAATTAATCACTGGCCATGACCTGGTTGTGGATGGCGGCTTCGTAACTCGTTAATCATCTCTTGGTCTCTCATCATTTTAGTTGTCTTGCGTTGTGTTAGTCGCAACTAGAAAGGAAGTTTGTGCGTCTGTCCAATGCTCCTACACGAAAAGTTGTAAACTTCACCCATAAGGTGGACAGCTCTTAATAAATTAATAGATTTGATTTGATATAGATTCCTTCACAAGTTTCGTTTTGGATTTTCATATGAGTTTGACAATTAGAAAATGAAGCAGTTGATTTTAAATGACCAGTTTCTTGGTAAAATATATTGCTGAAAGTTTTTAAAAACATTAGAATTTTCTCATGATAATTATTAGATTTAAAAAAGAAACAGTTTCTTTAAAATGAAAAATTAAGACAAAGAAACTTTCTTCTCTTTTACATTTTTCTTTCGCTATCTTTTCAAATGGCAAAGAACATATTTCACCATTGTTCATCAATCTCAATAACAAGATAAAAAAAATCTGTAGAATCTGAAATTGATTTTCTGTGTTTATGATAAATGTTTGTACGTTTAGAATGATTAGTAAAATGTCTATATGTGGATGCAACTTTCACTATGAGCTATGATGCACAGGACAAAGTGGGTCGGAAACCCATGATACAGTAATTGAACTCAAAAGAAGGAATCCACAAGTAGCTGTAAATGGAGCCTTTGACTGGCAGAGAGTTTTAAGAGGATGACTTTACTTTTTGGGCTTTGAGCCTGGTTAGCTTGGGTTTCGTATACAGACCCACAATTACTGTCCTATATTTATAAGGGCATGATAGAGCCATGTGTTGGTGGAAATCAAATACAAAATGCTTTAAATGACTAACCCTGTCATAGAATATGCCAAGAATCTCCTCATACAAAGCTTTAGTCAAAGTTGCAGACGTTTTACTTCTCTACTTGTGTTGGGTATTCATTCACATGACTTATTATGAGTTCAGCTTCATGCATAATAAGACCAAAGCAAAAGTTAATTTGTTGGATTGCGTCTCCAGTCCCCACTCCCCCACTAGAGGATTAAATGCTATTCTATCCATTAAAAGAGCTTGATTAAAGAAGACGATTACATAAAGGAATGGTTGGGAAAATTTAGGGGAAGCACTTGGCCACCCAAATTGTGTCTTTGGAATTGAAGGAGTCAACTTTTGGTAAGCTACAGAACAACTCTGTTGGCAAATGGCTATTTTATAATTAATTCTCGAAGTAATAAGACTAACACCTCTCACTCTCATAGGCTTTATAACCCTAATAGCAACTTGCCACGCTAACCCTTCGCAGGATTGAAGGGCTCCTTTGAAATGACGTTGTTTTGAGTAATGAGCCAATGAGATGGCTGACTCTCAAGTTGTATGCAACGATGATCAAGATTGTGAAAGCATGAAATCAGAAACGAAACAAGTGATTTTCATTCAATTCACAATGGTAGCGATGCCAATGACTTTTAGTAAGGGCGGCGTACCGTTTCAACTTTTCCTAACCATTCGTGCTTCAAAATTTGAAAGTGGTAGCAGCCAACCAAATGTATTATCATATAATATTTGGTCAAGGCAGACACTTGTTCAATTCGTCTTCTGACGTCAATGAAATGAAAATCCAAAAGTAGCCATTTCAACTACCAGAGGGTCGTGGAAGAGATTTTTTTTTTTCTTTCCTTGGAATAGGGAACCTGAGCGCACACACAAGTGTTAAATTCAATGTTAGCATCTGAAACTTATTTGTATGTGTAAGACAAAAAAATGGGTAGTTTACACTGTAATATTGGAAGAAACCAGTGGAGAGTAGCGTCTGAGCTGGATGCCCTTATCCAATGCCCTTTCGACTTCTCCAAAAGCCCACCGTTACTCAACTTCCCCAGCTCAGCGCCTCAGCCTCAGCCTCAGCTTCAGCTGCCCTCTCCTTCTATGTACGCAAATGCAATATATTTGAATCTGGCGTTGCATAGGAAAGGAAAATATCCTCCAAAAATCTGGACTGAAATTGCGAAATGGGCACCCAACTCAGGGCTAGTATTTATCACCATAATAGTTTTTGTAGCATACCCTCATTAATGTCAACACAAGCCACATCATTCCATTCCTGCTCTTCATCTATCTTGTCACAATTCAGTAATTCTTTCGGTAGAAACAAGGGATTAGTTTTAGAGAGATCTCTTAGTTTCAGTTTTAACAAGGAGAGGGATGCAATAAGAAGAGGCAGAGGCAGAGGAGGAAAGAGTTTTGATCATGGAATTGTGGCGTCAAGCAACGTGGCTGCACCACTCTGGGATAGTTGGAAACCTCAAAAGAATACTTCTGACCCTTCTCTCAGCGACATCCTTTGGCCTTCTGCAGGTTAGAGAGACAGTCCTGATTCAGCTAAAAAGTTATGATTGTAGTATGCCTTACAATGTGTTGTTGCAGAATGTGTAAGTTTTGAGTTTTCACAACAATTAGAAGCAATTCTTTAACTTGACTTGTAGTATATTTGTACAAAAGTAGAAACTTGTTTTATGTGATATAAAACATCAAGTGAGTACTGTGTTAAAAGTCTTGAAAATAACAAGACTAGAATTAGTCCTGGAAACATAGGTACTGATATGTGTTACTGAACAGGAGCATTTGCGGCAATGGCAATACTGGGAAAGATGGATCAAATTCTGGCTCCGAAAGGACTTTCAATGACAATAGCTCCGCTAGGAGCTGTCTGTGCAGTGCTTTTCGCCACTCCCTCCACCCCTGCTGCACGGGTACTATCCCTATCTCTATATATCTTAAATTCTTAATTACTCAATAATAGGCTTTCGCAAATGCTGCACCATTACATACACTCAATGCATATTAAACGTAAAGCACATTTAATTCCGCATCCTCCATTCCGAAGCACGTTCACTTGTTATTCATATTCGCAACAACTCGAATTGCCATTTTTTTACTACCAGACGACATATACTTGTTCAAAGTAATATATAGTTTGAAATGCATTAGTTTGGTGACTACCCATGCAAACATCTAAGATTTGGAGGGCCTTAATATAGGCGACTTTCCTGATACAACATCATAGTAAACGTGAAACGATAGGGTTTTGTTCGAGACAAGGCCAAAGAATTCTCTGATTTCTATTCAGTCTAATCTGTGGTACTTCTTGTAATATTACAACTCAAGTCTCCGGTAATCTCTATCAAATAAAAAGTGGTCATAGAGCCCCCGAAACAAGCGGATCAACTAATCGTTAATACATCTGACCCAATGAAATTTTTGAAGCATGTGATGCTTTTGATGCGACAACAATTGATTTGCAAACCACTTGTTGGAAGAAAAAAGAATTAGTTTTGGACGCAACTCGTATCTGCGACTAGTAAAGTTATATTATGTGTTCTCTTTTGTCATTTCTTGCTTAATGTCTTTATTGTGTCCATAATTGATGATTAAGTTAATTATTTATTTGTTATTATTGTAATTAAATAAATATTTTGTGGACATGTGACAACATAATAAGTAGGAAGTGAAGAAGAAAATACATAAAAAAGTGTTGCTAACATTTTTCATGTATTTACTTATCACAACAATTTAATTGCCGCCTCAATTTAGATACATGAATTAGAATAAAAAATTATGTAATATTACTCTTATGTGATATAATATTATGCGATGATAACATACAAATTGTAATATATTATATTAGAACATTATTAAATTGTATGATTGGTCAATAACATTGTGTAAGACCTAAAGGGAGAAAATGAAGTTTTGATTCTTTATCAATCTTTAAAAATATGTTGTTAGTACTTCTAGTTCCTCTACTACAGGCTCTTGTTACTTGCTAGAATTTTCTGTAAATGCTTTCTGCAATAGAATCTACAATTCTTTTATTTTCTTCAGTTATGAGTGCATCCGGCTAATTAATGAATGCTTCAAGTTTATCTCAAACCTTTTTTCTTACAATCATCCTCGTGGATAAAATAGTACTTTACCTAGAAGGTGGGGCAAAAACTGAAACTCTTAATATAAATGGTCTCTGAGTGATTGCTAGCATAATTAACAGGATAAACCTTCTTATAATCTTGATATTAAACTCTGTTGAATTGCTCTCTGGTAGCAAATTTGTATATCCAGACTAGGAAAATATCATTCTGTCTTGCTTAACTCTTCTGTCAAAGAATTTGTGACAAATGCTTGTTAGGGATTCTGATAAAAACTGTTTATAGTATAGTTTCTTTCCATTCAACAAAAGGGGGTTAGTAACAGGCATCCTGTAAGAGATTATTGCTCTTGATCAAATTGGTACTTATTATTCTATGGTAGGGTGTTAACTCTATAATTTGTTTTATTGATATTGAATTGCATTCCAAATCACCTGCCGCTCAATTTTGCAGAAGTACAATATGTTCATGGCTCAGATCGGTTGTGCAGCCATTGGTGTTCTTGCATTCTCTATATTTGGACCTGGTTGGCTTGCAAGGAGCGCTGGCCTTGCTGCTGCCATCGCCTTCATGATCTATGCTCGTGCTGCACATCCTCCAGGTTGCACCCATTACCAGTTTTGTAGACCTATAATTTCGCTTGACAKATTTGCCTTACTATTATCATATCTCATGAATTAATGTGCACGTCAATTGATGTTATAGCTGCAAGCTTGCCAATTCTGTTCATTGATGGGGTTAAGCTGCACCACTTGAACTTCTGGTACGCATTGTTTCCTGGTGCAGCTGGTTGCATCATTCTTTGCTTGATTGTAAGTTCCTCTGCTTTGCTTCTGAAAAAAATTCAATTTCACAGCAATTAGAAGTCAAAAGAAAAGAATGAATTAAAATTGGAACTAGTTGATGCTTTAAAATCATGGTTCTATGTCATGGTTGATTTTAAGATAATGGAAGGACCCCGTAGGAATATATTAATACTGATCCTGTTATATTAGAAAATATTGATGCTACTCCAATTAACATTATTCTGTTGTTAATAACTAAGATTTCTCTCTTTATCCATTTGAATTGCTGCAGCAAGAAGTGGTATGCTACTTGAAGGACAATGTCAAATTCTGATCTTTGAAGAAATTCATTACATAAAGTCGTAAAGGGGAATGAGTTCTTTCCAAAGCTCATTTGCACAACTTTGTTGGAAGACGATTATTTCCCTTTTCAGTATTGTGACTTGACTTAATTCCCAACCCAAGCATACAGTTCAACTTTTTTATTCAAAGCAAGCACTGCCTAGCACCAACTTGAGAACGTGTATGAAGATCACAGAGTCTGTGATCAAGATCAAGAGTGGGTTCAGACTTGATGAAATCATATGAGAGTGATTTCTGGTGCTCTCTTTCTCTTAGGCCAAGCAGGATTATTTGTTCTTTGCATTTGTTAATGTAGCTAAAAAGGAGCGCTCTTTGTTTACCATGATTCAGTCTCAGTCTCTTTGGGAAGTATTTTTCATTAATATAATAATCATCATTTACCAAGTGGATTCAGTACATATGTTTAATATATGATATAACCTTCAATCGATGAAATTTATTAAATAAATAATAGAATGATTATGCTGATATACTAGTATGTATGAACAAATCAACAACTACCTGTTGTGGTGGAGGGGGATTTGACAACATTTTGTCATGGTATTCTAGCTCGACATTATGATTCTGCCAGAAATGATGATGGTCATTACAGACAGATTCAAACAAAGAACTTAAATAGTGGAGATCTACAAATTCATTAGCAAAAAGAGGGTTGTGGATTTGGATCCTTAGAATGAATGAAATGCAATGTCGCATGAGAATATGTTGATAAATCCGGTCAGGGTCCAGTAAGTGCTTTTGCGCCGCGTTTTGATGCTGGAAATAAGTGGTCTTTCCAAATAAAAAAAAAAAGTTGAATTGACTTGAGTTACTTTTGCAGAAAATGTGGTGTAATTGTCGATTTCATTGGTGAAAATGAGTAGCATTCCCAGCACATGGACCCAAGTATCATTTACTCTAATAACAAAAGTGCTGCTGGTGTTTTCAACGAAAACCATGTTTAAAACCTTCTGGCAAGCTGTTTAATGTCCCAGTAACTTTGCCCACCTTACCCTCCATCTTCAATCATACTTTGCTTTGCATTACAACATAAATCTGTAATGGTTATCAACATTTAGATGAGAATCAGAATCTGCAATCGAAATCTCAATTTCATTGAATAGCTAGGCTAGCTGCTTGCTTTACAATGGAATATGCATACTCGATCGAGAACTATTTAAAGTTTCACCAATCGGTACTTAAGGCCTTAGAATAATATGTTGAAAAGATCATGTGAATGTGATCATAAACACTTCGATAGAGACAACATTACAAAAGTTAATTGGACCATTAATTCCCAGAAAAAAGATGCTGATCACTCCATTTAAAACACTACAAAGTACCCACCGAACCATTTCCATCTCAAGCCAAGACGAACAATGTTAATTAAATCATATAAATGGAATAAAATTTTGGGTCTTTTACCATAACATTTTGAAATAATTTAAGAAATTTGACCCTAAAAATTAAATGGTACAATTTAAATAAATAAATAAAAGCTTTAAACTTGACATGGAGATGAGTATGCTAAGTGTAAGCTTTTTGCGGTGTTTTGTGGGTCCGAATCACCTTTTTCTCTAAAATTTGTAATGACCCTACGACATGGACACCTGATAGGCACGTGTGCTGTGGGCCCACGGAAAGCTACTCCACGTGTGACATCATCTTGATAGAAGACATAGACAAATCCGTGGTGTCGCTGTCAGCTACGCTTCTCTCTCCTGTTAAAATTGTGGGTCCCGCACTCCATCTCTCGAACCCCAATGCTTATCTGTATGTCCCTTCCCCTTCCTTCCCTCTCCCTCTTACAAGAGAACAAAACTTTATTGGGACAATTTCAATAATACCCTTGTATTTTGACATAATCTCAAGTAGAAAGTAAGTTTATCATTTTTATCAAYAAGACCCCTGAGATTTACTTTTTTTAATCAAGTACTAATTTTAACTCTTAAAATACAGATTTGCCCCTACTGAAATTTTTTTTCCTTAATTTTAAAAAATTCTAAAGTAGAGATTTTAATATATATTGCCCCTACATATTTCCTTATTGATTTTATTAATAAGTAGAAATTTTTTTATTATGGGAGTATAA